>JBBPNE010000285.1:0-30384 GCA_038090735.1 Xerocomellus amylosporus | reverse complement strand
TTTCGTTGGGTTCAATGTTCGCTCGACGCACTTGATCGATGCGTAACGCGAAAAGAAGTTCGCAAGGCTCTCGACAGCCTACCTAAGGGCCTTGATGAAACTTATGAGAGAATTCTTCTAGCTATCGATACAGGGACTTCGGCAGGAAAGCTGGCGCAACAAGCATTGGTTTGGCTTGTGGCGGCGCTTCGGCCTCTGCGGTTATCCGAAATCATGGAGGCGTTGTCAATCGATCTTGAGGCGCGAACACTGGATTCTGACATCGGACCGATGCACAGTGGGGCCTTGCTGGATGCGTGTGGGAGCCTAGTGACTTACACTGAAAGGACGGGAATCATCATCCTATCTCACTCCAGCGTCAAGGTGAATGCTGCAAATGGATTGAGTGTTTGCGTACAACTGACCCTTGTTGTGTAGGAGTACCTCATGGGCGAGTTCATGCACGCCAAACTACAACAGTACCACATCGGCTGGGAATCTGCACACTTACTGGTGGCCCGGTCATGCATGTGCTATATTTCTATATGCCTCAAGCGTGGCCAGGGAACTGCACTAGCTGATGTCTCCAGTGGCACTGGTGGCTCCTCTGAACGTACGGACCGACCCCATCCCATGTCACAGCGACTTCTTGACTATGTGCTTGATGATGCTCTCGATCACTTTGGATGCCTTGGGTCAAATTTTGAATCAGCTCTGCCCGACATAACAGTACTTGCAGAGGACATCCGACAACATTCCAAGTTATGGGATCATGTGTATATCCCTGCTAGATGGGAAATCAGCACCAAACCACGTTGGCCTGCGGCCAGACATGATCTCCTACTTTATATTCTTGTGGCTTTCGCTTCAAATTCGTTCATGAGGGCATTCTTTCGTGACAAGGCACTTAAACCCAAGGAGGGCACGAATCCACTGGTGTATGCCGCGCATTTTAACAAGGACGAACATGCTCGCACCCTACTGTGCCGAGGCGCCAAATTACATCACAGAGGTTGGGAGACTAGCGGATTCCGTCAGTCTTTGCCCATCGAGGTTGCTTTCCAGAATCGGCACTATGCTATGATTACTCACTTCGTAGAAGAAGGGAGCACTGTGCCCCCACATATATTCACAGATTCATTCTTCAAACGTGACAACTTCTTCAATGGCCCGTCTTGTACTCCAATGATCCCATCCTCCATTGCAAGGGTATTGGTACAAACCGACGATTTTGCGGAGAACTTAAACAATTGCCTCAACGAGTTAGCCTGGTATACGATGAAAACGTCAAACCAGCTGTTGGTATTTGCGGATGCCACTGAGGAAGACCTCATTGCAATTGCGCGGAGATTTATTCAAGTTGCTGATGAACATTTCACACCCAACTCGATCAGAGTGGCATTCTTTTGTTTTGCCGTTTCACAAGGCTACTTCTCCGCTGCGCGATATCTTCTTACCCTTGGCACCCCTGTCCCTTCTGACCTACTCGTAAGGTTGCACCACCATTCGGGCAGATGGAAGACAGCACCTATGATCCGGTTCCTTGTAGACAATGGAGCTGACGTCCTCGTGCACACAAGCCACAGAGACTCTGTACTCCATGCCATCTTGTGGGCTCCCAGTGGAGGTCGCTACAGCACCGTTCATGATGCCGACGAGGATGATATTTTTGGGGTTGTAAAACTCCTGGTTGGGTATGGCTGTGATCCCCTGGAAGCCGATTCTCATGGAAACACTCCTCTTCACATTGCTGTCGAACGAGGCTACATTTCTGTTGCGCGATATCTTCTCACCCTTGGCGCTTCTCTCCCTCCCGACCTACTTGTCACATTGGAATGTCGCGGATGGGAGAGCACAGCATGCATGATCCCCTTCCTGGTCGAAAATGGAATCAATGTTCTTGCACACGCTAGCGATGGACTCGGAGACTCTGTGCTCCACATCGCGTTGCAGTCGTTGTACAATGAAAGTGAGACCTTGGAAACTTTGAAACTCCTGGTCAGCTATGGCTTTAATCCCCTCGAAGCTGATTATCATGGAAACACCCCTCTTCACATCGCTGTTGAACGAGGCTACATTTCTGTTGCACGATATCTCCTCAACCTTGGTGCTCCGCTCCCTCTAGATCTACTTGTCACTTTGAAGGGTTACTCGTCGGGTCAGAGCACAGTACCCATGATCTGCTTCCTGGTCGAAAACGGAGTCAATGTTCTTGCACACGCTAACAATGGAAACTCTGTGCTCCACATTGTGTTGCAATCCTTATACAATGACAACGAGGCCTTGGAAGCTGTGAAACTCCTGGTCAGCTATGGCTGTAATTCCCTCGAAGCCAACTCTCGTGGAAACACCCCTCTTCACCTCGCTGTGGAACAAGGCCACCTTGCTGTTGCACGATATCTTCTTACCCATGGTGCTCTTCTCCCTCCAGATATACTTGTCACATGGACCGGTTATTGGTTGGGTCGGAGCACAGCACCGGTGATCCGTTTCCTCGTCGAAAACGGAGTCGATGTTCTTGCACGCGCTAGCAATGGAGACTCTGTGCTCCACATTGCGTTCCAGTCCTTCGGTGGTGACAATGAGGCCTTGGAAACTGTGAAACTCCTGGTTGGCTATGGCTGTGATCCGCTTGAAGCTGATGCTCTTGGAAAAACTCCTCTTCACAGAGCTATTGAACGAAGCCACATTTCTGCTGCACGATACCTCCTTACCCTTGGTGCTCTTTTCCCTCCAGAAATACTTGTCACGTGGAAGGGTTATTGGTTGGGTTGGAGGACAGCACCCATGATTCGCTTCCTCGTCGAAAACGGAGTCGATGTTCTAGCACGCGCTAGCAACGGAGACTCTCTACTCCACATCACGTTGCTGGGCTTCCATAATGACAGCGATGTTTTGGAGGCTGTGAAACTCCTGGTCGACTATGGCTGTGATTCCCTCGAGGCCAATTCTCGTGGAAACACCCCTCTTCACATCGCTGTCGAACGAGGCCACTTTTCTGCTGCAAAATATCTTCTTACCCTTGGTGCTCCTCTCCCTCCTGACCTATTTGTTACATTCGGCTATTTTAGATTGTGGAGCAATTCACACATGATCTCCTTCCTCGTCGAAAACGGAGTCAATGTTCTTGCACAGGCTAGCAACGGAGACCCTGCGCTCCACACCATGTTGCACTCCTTATACGATGACAATGAAGCGTTGGAAGCTGTGAAAGTCCTGGTGGACCATGGCTGTAATCCCTTCGAAGCCGATTCTCATGGAAACACCCCTCTTCACATCGCTGTCAGACAAGGCCACATTTCTGTTGCACGATACCTCTTCACCCTTGGTGCTCCTCTCCCTCCAGATGTACTTGTCACACTGAAGGGTACCGGTTACTACTGGTCGGGTCAGAGCAGAGCACCCATGCTCCGCTTCCTTGTCAAACATGGAGCCGATGTTTTTGCGCGCGCTGGCAATGGAGACTCTGTGCTCCACCTCGTATTGCGGTCCTTGCACAATGACGATGAGGCCTTAGAAACCGTGAAACTCCTGGTCGGCTGTGGTTGTAATCCCTTCGAAGCTAATTCTCGTGGAAACACCCCTCTTCACATGGCTGTCGAACGAGGCCTCACTTCTGTTGCACGATACCTCCTTACCCTTGGCGCTCATCTCCCTCCTGACCTTCTCGTCACATTGAACGGTGACCAGTCGCATTGGAGCACAGCACACATAATCCATTTCCTCGTCGAACACGGAGTCAATCTTCTTGCACATGCTGGCGACGGAGACTCTGTGCTCCACATCGCGTTGCGGTGTTTCAATCGTGGCGACGATGTTTTGGAGGCTGTGAAACTCCTGGTTAGTTATGGTTGTGACCCCCTCGAAGCCAACTCTCGCGGAGAATCTCCTCTTCATATTGCTGCTGAACGAAGCTACGTCTCCGTTGCCCGATATCTTATTGCACAAGGCGCGAATGTCTTGACGAAGGTTTCAAATGGAGACACCGCGTTACATTTTGCAACTGGCGGCATCTATCCTTATCCTTATGATGCAGATGACGATGACCGCGCTCTTCAGGCTGTTAAATTCTTCGTCCGGCGCGGTTGCGAACGAGCGGCACTCAACGATAATGGAGAAACACCGCTCCATATCGCTGTAAATCTAGGGCGGATCAAGACCACCAAGTACCTCCTCTCTCTGAACATCCCACTCCCCTGCGACATCCTATTCACTGCGATACAGAGTGATCATAACTCTGCCTGTTGCCGTCATATCATCGCGACCCTCATTACTTCTGGTTGCGACACTCGGACACCCAATTCGGATGGAGACTCGCCGCTGCTAGTTGCAATCATGAAGGGAAAAGTGGATGTGGTGGAATGCCTGCTTTCCACGGCCTCGGTGTATGACCCCCCGCTCGAGGACCTCCTCTCAACGGCAGAACTCGCACCGCCATCTGTTCAAAGCGAGATGAGACGCATGCTATCAGCTCCTCGCGCGAGGTCGGAGAGCCCTGACTTGCCCCCTGCGAAGTGGGCCAAGCTTTCGTGAGACATGACGTCCCTCAGACCAGGTGAGCACTTTCATACTATTTTTCCGTTACCTGTGCTGACTCTAGGCAGTATGAGATGTAATAGATTGATCACCCATCTCGCGACCTTGAGCCAGAGCCTTGCCTTCTCCCCCGCAAGCGTATCAGCCACTCGTAAATATTTGAATCATGGTTTTCGCACTGTTTTACTTGGACTGGCCTTCGAGCGGGAAATTTGCAATAATTGTTTCTTAGTATACATACTCAGATCCCCCTTTGATAGTTGTTGAACACCATGACCGTCTGATGGCAAGCCTCGAACGAGTTCTTTATTTGTATTCTCACCAAGTCGGGCGGAACGCTTGGAAAAAAAGGTATAGTTCCTGGACCTACGGGTCCAGGTTTTCAAACCATCAAGTCGTGGCAATTCGAGTCTATTATGCAAGACCAGATTCTCCCATTATGTTTTCGTAGTACATTGGACGGCGACGGATGCGATCATACCGGCGGAAAGGATCATCCCGAGGTCATATCGCCCTATGACACAACGGAGCCCAGAGAACTGCACCGCCGATGCGAGATGGAATTCGGCCGCGTTCGATGTTTCATCACCTCGATCATATGATATACAGTCAGGCACATAAATGGGGGTTTCCCCCTAATGCATTTGACGGAGAAAGATCCGTTGCAGAGAGCGGACGCGGATCCGAACGGCTGACTCGATTCGGGTAGATCACGGCGTACCACTGAATACACTCGGACTCCCATCCGACACAGGTACATAACCTCACTTCACGTGGCAAGACGTTCAACGCACTGAACAATGACAATGTTAGCCAATTCGGTGCCGATGGAAACGTGTTCACCCTCACCGATAGCTTGCGACCTAAAGTAATGAAGTATTTCCCCTCTGCCACGAAATTCGACGCATCCTCCAGCATAGTGAAATGAGTGTGGTCAGGGTCGATCCATAAAGATAAGGCGTGGAAGTGAGCAAGATTCTGCTGCCCCATGCCCATTCCTCGAAGCCCCGCCAGGAAGCAAAAGAAGGACTCAGAAGCGAGGCACCACCAGATGCACGGTCGACGAGGGTGTATCATGTAACGGGATTCGACGATGAGGAAAACAACCTAATCTCCAAGTTCTCGCAAATCATGGCGAGACCGCTCGTTACGTTGGCGTAATTTGCGTACAAGGTCAATCGCCGATAGTAAGGTCCGACAGCATTTTGAAGTACTCATGTTTGACTTGGGGAATACAGCATGGGATCCGCTTCGGTTTCTTCACGTCGAGGGTGTAGGGACCGTTCCGCTTCATCGCCCAGACAATGCGGGTTGCGACATTGCGATAATCCCGATGAGACCAGAGGTATCTTGTTGTGTTGGTAAACTTGCGATCCGGAGGAAGGAGTATCATTTGCCCAATGCAATGGGTACAGCGTCTGCGAATGAGTGGCGGAAAGGTTGATGAACCGGATTCCTAGTGACTTGAGACAAGCATCGATTCGCCGTCACGACGATGGACCACTTGCAGCGTTGTGTCTTCCCTTGGGAGGCGGCTTGTCCCGGATCAGTGTCACACGGTTCTCGGACATTGTCTGACGACACTCGTATGGCGAGCAAATGGCTTTGCTCGTCGTGGCAGGTTCTCCGAGTCCTGTAACCGAAAAACGATGGGCATGATAATGCAAGTTGTCTTACAAAGAGTTGCCGTCCACTCATTGTCCGCGGAGCTACCCTACTAGTACGGCAGGCTGGGTCCATTCAAAGCCCATCATTGCCTAGCTTGCGCAAGACAATATCCCACCGGACTAGCTGCATTCGTCAAGATCGAGTGGCGCTCCCGTAACTAATCTGCCAGGATTGGTAGAGAGCTGATTGGCCAAAAACCTGGCGGCGTCATCAGGGTAGATTATTCAGAAATCGCACACGGAAGCAACTGGAACGCCGCACAGTCCGTGTGCCCGGATCCCTTGTATGATCAAGGCGCGACGTCGATCCGATCCATGTATCCCGCCGCTCTGCATCGTAGGCCGGGGCCACCACAGACCCACGCGGTATCCACGGCACTCGGACGCTACAGGAACCGAAGAGGCCACAGTTCTATAACAAGGCATGACCGATCTCGAGACTCGGAACGAATCGGCGAGCGCGCCACCGGCATCACTTTTGATGGCTCGTGGCTAAGCTCGTGGCACTTCTTTCCGGCGCCGAGGCAGAAGTACGAGATTAGCTGCGTTTGGCAGCGCGAAGACAGATAGCACCAGCGAAGGACTGATTTACAACGATCTGGGGAAGACTTGGGCCTGGGTAAATTTGCAGTTCCGAGTCGAAACGCAGGCGCTTGCTAACTAGCCAACAGCAGCAACGATCTATCCATTGCTATGACAAAGAGTTTGCCCAGATGACACCGCTGGGATGAGAGAGGCTAAGAATTGATTGATTGATTCGCCGCCGAGCTCGTCCCACGAATGACGCTACACCCGCACTTCCGTCGTTTGAACGTGATGTCTCCCCGATGCGGCCCGGGGAAAGCCGTATACACAGGGCAACGGAAACGAGGCCGCGATTGAAGTCCGCGGTATCCGTTCTTCTCTGGACGCCCATAGGGAGAAAGCCTGTGTCTCGATTCTTGGCAGAATTATGTGTACAGCATGTCTGATACATGGACTATTGCGAGGTGAACTTCATGACATATACACTTGCAAGTCTGACCTTGCCGCCGGTATTCCTAGACGACTGCCATGAGCAACAAACTATCTAACGAGGCGATAAGGTGGAACGAGTGCGGGTCCAATCAATCTTCGATGACAACTTTGTTCTTTCGGGATGATGCTCAGCCAGTCTTGATCGCCAAGCATGTGCAGACTTACCTTGTAGAACGCAACATGATTCTTGATGTGGGCTGCCTTGGCTTTTGGCTCGGCGTAATACCTGGATGGCAAGTGTAAGAATCAGGCACGCTGGACGTCAAGCCTGACAACTGGCCATGCGATGTCCTTTACACTCTTTCCGTCGACATCGGCGGAGTAATACGAGGCGGTACTGTGATTACCGGGATCAAACACGAAATCAATCTCTGTTGAATTCATATGGACAGTACCCTTTCCACGGGCAAGCGCTTCTAAGTTGGTGCAGCGGAGAGATAAGCGATGTCAGTTTCAAGACGCGGTGTGCTCACGAGGTGTTTGAGTTTGAGAGTTTGGTGTTGTCGACGGTCTTGGATGGGAAGTAATAGTTACCCTCGAGGATGACGGGGGTGCCCGACTCTGCGAGCACGACGTTGTTGAAGAGGACTTTGACCATGGCGGCGAGGAGAGAGGGCTGATAAGGCGCTTGTGATAGGGACCGGGAAGAGCCGGAAGCTCGGCTGAGTCGATCAAGGCCAACGACTTGAAGTCGACTCCGAAGATAACCCGCTAGCAAGCATCCTACAACGCAGCCAACCCCGCTCTGCGGGGAAGAGCGATGAAACAAGACGAGAAAAAATGGACCGCAAACTCCATGATCGGTGTGCTCGTCTCTTCTTTCCTCCTCGCCTCCCACCGACGTCTTTTCCATGCGCAGCTGGTGCTGGAGGTGGCCTCGTTGCCAGCATAGCCACCTGTCCACTCGATGTCGTCAAAACCAAGCTACAGGCACAGCGAGCAGTCCTTGGCCAGCCAGGCTACCAGGGCGTCCTCGGTCCGTTCGCACCCAACATCATTTCCGACTTCATCTGCCTAACCCGAATTACTCTTTTTTGGTCAGACATCGTCAAGACTACCCTGAGACATGACGGTATTCGAGGCATGTATCGAGGTCTCGGTCCAACCATCCTCGGTTATCTTCCCACATGGGCGATATACTTTGCGGTCTATGATGGCATCAAGCGGCGATTCGGTGAACCTCCCCTCGGAGAACCCCTGCCGCGCGGCAGAATCTACCCCGCAGCCCAGCCAAAAGGTTATCAGCCCGTCATGCGAGACCATCCTTGGACGCTCCATATCCTATCCGCCATGATCGCTGGCGCGACCAGCACAACCTGTACGAACCCACTGTGGGTCATCAAGACGCGCTTCATGGTACGCACCCTCCCCTCGCCATCGATTCGGTCTCACGACTCACGTCGAGGTCAGACACAGTCCCGACGAGAAGTGAGGTATAGACATACGTTCGACGCAGCCCTCACGATCTACCGCACCGAGGGCATTCGCGCGTTCTACCGCGGACTGCTACCCAGTTTGTTTGGCATCACTCACGTTGCCGTCCAGTTCCCGCTGTACGAGCAACTCAAAGTATGGGCACGTGCGTCGCGTTCTATCCCGACTAGACCGACCGATGACTAAACGCGTTCATAGAGGGCGACTCGACGGCGCCCCTGCGCAGTGGTACGATTCTTCTCTGCTCCGCCATAGCCAAGATGACTGCCTCGGTCGCCACATACCCCCACGAAGTCGTACGTACGCGGCTTCAGACGCTCCGACTACCCATCGCGGAAGATCTGTCGTCAGATGGAATGATCAAGTCGCACACGAAACGAAGCATCATATACATCACTCGCAAGATCGTTCAGAAGGAGGGCTGGAGCGGCCTGTACAAGGGGTTGTCCGTAAACCTATTTCGAACGGTGCCGAACAGCGCGGTGACCCTCTTGTCGTGCGTTATCTGATTCCAGAGATCGTGGCGGTGGGACTGACATTGACGCCGACTTTTGGTTCGACATAGATACGAACTACTCATGCGCCATTTATCCTCGGCGAGATAACACGCCCACGCGAGACCGACACGCCATCCGTGCGTGCTCAATACCACCCACAGAGACTCGTTACACGGCGTCCACGCCCGATTAGAGCCGAGCCAAATTTAATTCGCCCGCTGTGCATTACTTTGGACAACTACGTCCTTCCATTTAATTTATTCCTTGCAACCCCATTCGCATTGGCTATTTTTACACGCTGCCTGGGATCACCTGGGATGTCCACAGCCTTTTGACGCGTTATTAACTACATACGGGTTCCTCGCACACACGGGGCCCAATTCTGACCATGAGACCACGTCTGAATGGGGATTGTAAGCTATTGAGGGGACATGCCAGTGGGAACTTGTCCCGCCCACTTTCATGCCGTCTTTTGGGAAGCGGTGTTTGGCCGCCATTGAAATGTCGTTGATGTTCGTCTTCTCGACCCTGCGCATCTAGAGAGGTGAGACGTACGTGCGCTTGAGTTCATGCGGCTTCCGGACAGGACAGGGAAGGTGCAGGCACCCGCTTCACGCGGCTAATTCAATGGAGCAATCCCCCAGACAGTCCCTTTCGAATATATGGCATCATCGTCATTAGAAAACAAAAATGCTACGCTGTTCGTATTGTATATATCCCTGCGCCCACATACGCGAGAACAAAAAGGACCAAAAAGGAGAAAAAGAGTCAGTGGGAAGAGAAAAGAAAAGGTTCGTTGGTGTCCGTCTCCGAGGATCAGCCGTCCGTCCAGCGTACGTCCACACTACAATACATAGTAAGCTTTGAGCTGACTGGTGGATGACTGGTAGTTAAAAGCGAGCGTGGGTGGTTCCCGAGATGGGAGTGGGAGGATGCGTGCGAGTGTGAAGGCGTGCACATGCTATGTCGGCGGCACCATTGAGGAATAAAGTGTCCAGCAAAGTATAAAAACGAGTTGTTGCTTGGCTGATGGCAATGAACGGATGAGCCCTGAGGCGTGCGCGTAGACGGACTACTGGAAAGTCAAAGTGGTTGTCTGGACAAAACTCGGAAGGCACGGTCCGCACAGAAAAGCACAAGGTAATTACCGAATAGCGGGTGAATGGAATAAGGGCAGTCTGCGAACAAAAGACTGACCGAAAGCGTGAAAAGTGGCAGCTGTGTAACTATACCGGTCAGAAAGCGAGAAGCAGAGAGAACATGCAACACCACTACACGCCACGAGGGAAGAGCGACAACAGGATGAGTGCTGCAACGCAGACAAAAGGTATCCGAACGATGTTTCAACCACAATGAGAACCGAGCTGCAAATAAAATAAAAAGTAAACGCGTACAAGAACTCCTGAGCTAGTGATGTTGCACCGTATCACCAGCATCGCTCAGGGTTTCCACTCTATATCCTCTTGACGAGCTAACACTCCGAATATCCCTGCCTTCTTCAGCCAGTTCGCGATTAATCAGGGCATCTTCCTTTCTCTCTTCAGGCTCTTCTACTGTGGCATCGGCAAATTCAGGCTTGCGTAAAGCCTTCCTAAATGCATCCGCCATGATCGCTGCATCAGCGCCTGAGAAAAAAGGTCCTTGATCGCCGGCGGAATGGGACCTCGAGATGTCCGAAACTCCGTCGGGAGATACAATCGAAGAGGGTCGGTGATGCTCTGAAGAAGTTCGCCCGCCGCCTCCGACCACCCCAGCTGCGAGTAATGGTAGCTGCGGGGAGTTCGAGCTCTGCACATTCGCCATCATGGGTGATGATGAGCCCATAGACCCACGGTGTGCGAGTTGCTCGCGTCGTCGTACTCGTCGCATGACTAGCCAAACAAGAGCCCCTATTGCAACGATGGCAAGAAATCCCAGCACCACAATAACCGCAATAGCCCAGTGTGGGAAGGCCGTACTACCACTGGATGTTTGGATGCTACCAGACGGTGACGACGTAGACGAAGCGGATGCCGTTGCCTTGGAGTCCAAAGATGCCACCGAGGCAGTTGAGAGAGCGGAGAGGGTCGATTGCACCGAGAGGCTGGACTGTGACATCGAGGAGACAACCGAGTCTGCATACGTTGTTTCTGAGTGACAGAAGAAGGTCAGGAGCCAAGGCATTCGGTACATCGACCGCACATACGGATTGCGAAGAAAGTAGGGTTCGTGGTTTGCGAGCCATCGAGTCCATTCTGGTTTGTTATGATCCAAAAGAATGGATAAGAAAAGTTTCCACTGCCAGGCTGCCATGTTGAACCTTTGTCACCAAACCAGCTATCATTGACCGGAAGGTTATATGTCCCCGCAGTGCCAGAAGGGTTGGGATAATTCACGGTACTGAACAATGGCTCGAAGGTATCCGCATTGAAGAGGTATATGTTCACCAGATTGGTCTGATCAATTTGCGGACGTCGACTGTTCCCTGGGAGGTGGTGGGTATACCAACGGAATAAAACGCACCAAAACTTACAAACGACTGCTGCCCATTGATGCTGGATAACCTGGTCACCAGCAATAGGATAGCACGTAACATTGTCGTTGTTGGCGTAAATCTGGCAGTCGTACTTGGCTGCGTCTAACAAGGGATCGCGCGTGTCATCAGCGAAATGGAGAAGCGAGCGACGTGTTTGGCGAGAGGATTGACCCACCCACTGCGGAGCTGTCCGAGATGATGGTGCCCTGCCTCCTGGCGAGGGCCGGGGTAGGGAGTGGTAGCGGGTCTGGTGTTCTCACCCGGTTCGATCTCTGGTAAGGTTTTGATGGGGGGGCCGTTCGTGCAGGCCAGGGCAAGTTGTCAGACGGACTTGGGGGCATTACAAGGGATCGAAAGAGGAGATAAAATAAAGGATATGCGGCAGCTGAGTCTAGGATTGGGCGGAGACCGTGTGACGAGGGAAGGCGGGGTGGAGAGAACAAGAGATATTATGGTTGCGAATTCGCGAGGAATCTTGGGGAATTGGCCTAGGCGGGGGTGGAAACGAGAGGCGGCTCCTTGACGACGTCTTGCACGACGAGGACGATGCGGTCGAGGACGGCAGCGGCGACGACGGGGGAGGGAGCGACGACGAGCAGCAAGGGACGGAGAGCGACGAGTCGAAGGACACTGGCAGCGTTGCAAAACCGAAACCCAGAATTCTCCCAAAGACCCCGGACACTCGCGTTAATTCCGGTTGCATTCAATCATATACTTAGGTACTGATTGTAGCGTCCGACAAGCAAGCCCGAACAACTTCTCAGATCCCAGCGCTCAGCCTGACGACAGGCATGGGTTCATCACGTATCGCCCGTGTGTTGACATCACCCGTCGTACATTAAAGTCCTGGCTGCAGACATATTCGGTGTGCAGCGACTGCTACTCGCGGCGTAAGACATCATCCTGATCATCGTCACATGGAACACGGTGTCTGGGGACATTCTCGAGTTCAAAGATAGAAACTACTCACCTCGATTGTCCATTTGCCAGCACGGCGTGATTCGCCGAGTCGGCCTCGCATGCTAAACGGGGTACAAACGTCAACCTGATACACAGCTCAGTTTGAACCAACTTTCGGTTCAATTGATAAATTAGTTACTGAGGCGCTCGCTTTCGCTCTGAGCAGAACACGTCGCGACGCAACGGTCAAAGGAGACGTGCCCTGTATTTCTAGTAGAGATCGCTTGGGAGAATCTGCCGCACCGGCAGAGTACTTCTCCCGCTGTGTCAAATGTCTCCGAGGATCCAGGATTTCAAGCGATGGAACAGGCGGAGTACAACCTTTGGTTGAGTCACCTCCACCACAGGTGGTAGTGTTCAAACGTTCGTGATGGGGGTTTGCCGTTACAAGCCCGGTTGACGCTATTTGCTCAAATCCATAACCTGCGCAATGCGGCCCCGGTATCACCCTCATGCTCAAGTACCGCATGAACACGAAACTGCAGATCACGACGAGGTCGGAGAACAAGACAACCCAATCTACACAACGCGTCGCACCAGAAGCGCCCTTGAACTTCGAGCACAACCTGTCATGGCCCTTCCCGCGCGTTTTCCTGCCGACCTCCCTCGTGCCACTGGCTTGTCCGCCTTCATCGGAGAAGGGTTCAGCTGGCGAAAGCCCAAGATCACCCAGATCACGACAGCCCCAGGCCAGCTCGGTGCCGGCGAGACGGAAACCGAACCAGACGAACCAGTGAGCAGTCGCGTTACCTTGTGCCTTTGGTTCCACGTTTTGTCGCAGGCGGTTCTAAACGCCCTTTATCCACTCCTGCCCAGCCAAACCATCTTCCGACCTCCCGTATAATGCCTGTTTCAGAACCTTTGGTCCCACCTAGCGTCGTGACTATGTTGCTCTTCGAATCCTCGCGCCTCTTGTCCGTTGTGCCCGCGGCTTTCGGTGTATTGGTCAATGCCTGGTGCTTGTGGTGTCCACCCGGCTACTCGCCCACGTATGGCTCATCGGATCGTTATTACAACAGACCCGAAGGGTGGGGTCGAAGGTGTCCGCCGGATCGAGGAGATTATTTCATTGCCGTCCTGTGGGTACGTGTTCCTCCTTCCGTAATCCGAACCATGTTATCATGGATGGCTCGACAGGCACTCCTCACCGCACATCAGTGCCTGAAACTGACCACCGGCCTTTTACACCGCTGGCGTGCATACTATTCACCCCTCTCCACCCTCATCCGTCTTCTCGCGTTACAGGCAATTTGCTGGCCTGCCACCCATTTCACGCTAGACATCGTCGGAAGTCTGGGAACGAACGCCACGTTTGGCGATGACAGTCTCACTATTCTCGAAAGCGCGCTCCTACGGTGGACGACTGCACGTCCGGATATCTGCTGGGCAGTCATCGGCACGACGACATGCCTTTCACGAAGCATCCAAATATGGGTCACAAGCAACCTATTATTGTCCCCCACGAGCTCGGGCTCGAGAACTAACTTGGCTGGTGCTGTTCCGGACCGGCCGAGACCGAGGAGAGCGCTCGTGGGGGAAGAGACAAGGAAGCTAACTGGGAGGAAGTGGAACTGGGCCATTGTGGCAAAAGTCTGCATGCTTCCCGCAGGGTGCTTGTATTTCGTGATGGCCTGGATCGCAGCCTGGAGGAGAGAAGCCGGAGGTTGCTGAGGTTCGTTGATTATTAGGGATCGTCTTATGTTATTCGTCGCGCACTTTCTCGTTTACTAATAGCATGCCATACCATTTTACCTATTCGAAGACGAAAAGTTCCAAACGTCGAGCACATGGAGATTTCAAATATGGGAAGCACTTTACAAACAGGAAGTATGTCGCATACAATACAGCAGATTCCTCAAGGATGACATGGCGTAATAGAGCGCATAGAGTCCAAGCCCTCGATCAACTGAGGGCTCAGATGTAAAACATGGACCCAGCCAGATTCGGATGAACACCGTTACCCCACGCCTTCGTAGCAGCCTCAAACACCTTCTTCTTCTCTTCATCCTTGTCCTCCCTTCCCTTTCCCTTGCCTTTTGACGTCGTGGTCGTCTTGTCTTCGGAGACCAAAAAGTCGTTCAAGTAGCACCGGCCACGCTCGCAAGCGAGATCGGCATAGTACGCCGGGGGTATGAGACTGACTGATCTGGTGGCGCGCGCATAGAGGTAGCTGGCCGTGTTGATGCCCTGCTGTACTTCGTCCGCGCCGAGTTTGCTTTCGTCATACACGACGGTGTAATGCGTGGGTTTCACATGGCCCTGCAGACTCGCGTGGGCTTGGAGATAGAAGTCGAAGTCAAAGCTATAAAAACCGCGTTGAATCCTCATGGAGAGAATAAATAGGGTGCAATACGTACACTGCGGTGATGCCCTGGTCGACCACGGTCCCCGGGCGGGTGTTGCCGGTCTTGTCTGCGAGTTGATCGGCGGCCCAGTTTCGGGCGTGGTGGCGCTTGCCGCATATGATAATCGTCAACAGAGGTCGGTAGGCTTTTCCCTGAGGGCCGCCCTTCGGGTTCACCCTCGCAAAAGCATCGGTTATCTTGGGAAGCTCTTCTTCGAGGACGGTGTCGAATTGTCCCTACGACGCACTTCAATAAAGCAGGCTAGAGTGAGTATCGAAGTGGCGCACCTCGGACACGCCGTCTCGGAACACATATACTCGTTCAGGAAGGGTCTTGCTGACGTCATGGTATCGCTTCAAACGTTCGGTCATCATCGCGGAGAGATCCGTGATCATCTGTTCGTAACAAACGTCATGCTATCGTAATCCGTGACCGTGATCGATAAAATGCTCACCTCCTTCCTCGACTCCTGGCACCTCAAGCTGGCTGGGAACTGCGCAAAATTGCTGTCCACGCTCGCCACCACGGCTGCGATGGACGGCGTTCCCTCGATACTCCCAGGTCCAGGGTGGGTGACATCCATCCCGACCACCATCGTCCTCGTCTTGGTCAACCACTGTAAGCTCCTATCGTCCAACTTGTGATTGATGCCTCCAAGCTTCGTGTTGACCTTCAACGCGACGTTTGAAAAGTACTGGTCCTGCTTCTTGGACTCGGTGAGCACCTTGTTAGACAACATATGGATGGTGTGTATCCCCAACTCGACATCACCGATACGTTTGATGCCAGGATAGATATAATTGTCGCGCCGGGATAGAATGACGAGCATAAACGACGGAGGTCCACGTTGCGCTTGATTGTTCCGGATGGTCAAGCGAATCTGAGCGAGGGCTTGTTGTCTGCCAGCGTCGCTTGCGGGGTTTGGCAGAACGACGTTCAAAAGGGCAGGTGGGCTTTGGGGAGTGATGCCCGTCATTCCGCTCCTTTCGCACTTGCCAGCGAAGCCCTTCCAGAGGCCTGTTAGCCGAGGATCGTTGGGTCCATCGAAGACAGATTGTTGACCCTCCGTGACCACCAAGATCCACCACGACTTCACAGCTCCACCGACATGGAATTTGACGTCGAGGATGTTCCAGGCCCCGTTGTTCACTCTTGGCGGCTGGCCCCCTCTATAGCTGACATTCGGGGGAGGGAGCTCCCGGAATGGGACACCAGCCATGTTATGACTGACCGAGAGGCCAAAGTTGGACAGCTTCTGGTTGTTCGGCGTCAGTCCCAGCAGTGGGAAGCCCTGGTTGAGGATGGAATACGCGTTCTCTGCGGGACGCTTGCACGCGTAGCGCAGCATCAGCGTCGTCTGCTGATCATCGAGTTTACCACGGAACGGCTGGCCAGGCAAAATTTCGCATAGCTCGGGTGGCACATAGATGGGGTGCTTGGAGCCCGGACCAGCGATGTTGACAACGGGCAGGTTGGGGTATTTGAGAGATATGTTGTACTCTGCGGGAGAGGGTGCACGTCAGCTGGCTCGTCGTTCGATCGCAAGTCGTCGTACGTACTTTTCTTGAAATACTGTTCGACGGACATCTTCGGGCTGTTGAATTCCTCGCATGGGAAAAACGTGTTTTGGGCCGTCGTAGACATGATGTCCCTCAACGGCTTCGTCTGCTTGTAACCGAGATGACTGGTGGTCACCTTGAGCTTCTGCGCAAAGCGCTTAAGCATGGCCCCCTTCGATTGTTGTTGGAACCCCATGATGGCTTGAGCGAGGTTGCCCGGTTTGTAGAATGCCGTCATGCAGACGCCAACATTGACCATGAGTTCTTTATAGACCGGTCGGGCGGACATGAAGAATCCCCTCCATGCCTCTACCCCGATGGAGAGCTCCATAGCCTGCAAACCGGAAGGAAAGAAATAACGGTTCCTCCCAACACGAACGCCATTGTGGGACGCGTGGTGCTGTAGCACTAGATTGTGTGCCCCCACGATCGGGGCAAAATCGTAATATCGGGAGTTCGGGTCCCCGTTGGTAAATCTAGGACGACACAGTCAGTGAGAGAGACGGATTTGCGATGATTCCTCTTACGAATCGAGTTCGCTGGAATTGAGTTTCTGGGTGAAGGCGATAGAGACGGTATAGTTCTTGTCGCGTTGGGTAGGCTTTGCTTGGCCCTCCTTAAGGAAGAGGATAGGGACATCGAGCGGTTGGGGCAGCTCCTTGGAAGAAACCAGCCGGGCGCTCCCATCATGCGCAATGAATGGCACGTATTCCCTCCAGCCCGGGTGGGCACTCTCCTCGAGTAACGTGAACAAACGAGACCTAATGCTCTTGAGGTCGGTCGTGGGAGCGATGTCGACGTGATAGTCATAGATAATCCCCGTCTTGGGGAACTTGACCGCAAAAAAGTTGGCCCGGAGAGCCCCAGCTTTACCGAGCGTCCCGAAACCGGGACGGGTCGGCCGTCTGGAGTCGTGCGGGATGGTCTTGAGTGTCTGGAGTAGCGCGCTAGAGGTCGCGAGGCGCTGATCAACAGATGGGGGACCTCCGAATACTGCATCTCCAGAGGCCCCCGCACCTGGTGGCCCAGGGCCTCCACCTCTGCCTCCTCCTCGATTTCCACCACCACTTGGTGGGTAGCCACCGGGTCCGCCTCTTCCGGGTGGGCCACTGGGGCTATCTCTTCTACTAGGTGGGCCACTCTGGCTGGGGCTATCTCTTCTAGGCGGGCCGCCGGGGGGACCACCACCACCACGGGGCTGACCGCGACCACGGCCACGGTTACCTCTGCCTCTGTCGGTACTCATGATGAGTTAGTTGTGTGTGAATGTTGTTGAGAGTGGAAGAACTGAAAAATGTGTCGTGGCTCCGATACTTATAAGGTTTTCCTGTGCCTTACACTTGGCACATGTGTTTCCCGCGCAGCACACAACCGGTGCCGCGAGTGAGTCATACTGACTGCGTCGGAATTCTCCACCCAATGGGACGCGTTTCTGTCACCCTTGCTGTGTCTTGCCGACTTGACTTGCTGTACGGAGTCCAGAACAATGCACTCAGAATCATTTCACGCAGAAGTAGACATGACACGTATGCACGATGGTGGAAACAGGGCATATACCCCAAAACGCGTTCGTAAAGGAATCAGTCACCCTCGGATATCAGCAATCACTCCAATTGAGGGATTTCACAGCCAGCAGCCCGCGCAAGCCGTATGACGTTCTCAGCCTGCATCACATCCACCATCAGCCTCGACCCACCTCGTCCACACAAGGAGACACTCACCTGTTTCAGCATGGGTGCATCAATCATTTCTTTCCCCCCACCTTCCATTTCAAGGCCAAACGCACCCTTCTGGCTGGAATGCACGATACTCATTCGGTGGAGGATCTTGGCAGCACGGAGAATCTCTGCGTTTCCAATCGACATGCCATCCCGTATCGTCATCAGTACTTAAAATTCGAGATAGCATACGGGCCGCACCGTGGAAAGTGGGTACAAAGGACGCGTTGACAGTCACTACCTGATTTGGATGAATTACTTGCTGCGCGTCGAACATGAGTGTGCCAAGTCGATGGGAGGAACTCGAAATCATACCTTGCCAGTAAAGCCGAGTCGCCTGCCATCTTGGCATTCCTCGCGTAGGTATTCTGGGTCCTTGTAATTCACGCAAACCTGAAATGCGGGTCAGACTCCGAGATGGAGGGCGAGGCGTGGACGTACATACCATATCTATGGCTTCGAGGCCGAAAGCCTTGGCCGTGATCACGACCTGGGAGCGCACAAAGAGCAATTCCTGTTTGGACGCCGTCCGCACCACGGACGTGTCAGCGCAGTCTGTAACAAAGAGTCACACATGGAAATCTCGAGCGAAAAGGCAGTGAGACGTACAATCCTCCGCGGCAAACTGGTAACCTGACCATTAGAATTCCGTGGACCAGAATGGCGGAATGGACTTGCCAGAAGTGCTGTCAACTCTCCACCCTTCTCAGCCCCGAACTCGGACTTCCAGCTGGCAATATCCCCTAAGCCTATAACAGAGCGTGCGCTCTCTATGCTGGCTACGATGCGCAACGCGGTACAAGGCCGATTCATATTACGTATGGTACGAGAGACATAGTTCAAATCTCGGACGGAGTGAATCTTGGGGAGAACGAGGGTGCCCACGGACGGGTGTCTGAGCTTTCCCGAGGAGCTTGTGTCGGTGTCAGGTGACAGAAACGAGACAAAGGGACGTACAATCTCAGCTATATCGTCCCCGAAAAAGGGTGTACTTGTATCGTTCAGTCGGACGGCGACGCGCTCGGAAGCAGGCAGGCTCTCCTTGGGTGTCCGCTGTCGCTCCTCGTCAGCACCACGACGCCACGCCAAGTCGTAGACCCACGGACATGCAGAAATTGGCTTAGCCGCTGCCTTGCCGCGTTCTTTTCGTGTGAGGTGGGAGTAACGCTGTCTTCGAGGTCGTAAATTACAACATCTGGGGGAACTCCGAGGATGAGTGACTTCTCGAGCATGCGATCTGACGAGGCGGGGACTGCGGGGACGGATTAATCGATGGAGCATAGTGGAACCGGTTGTGAGGAACAGACCATAGAGGTACGAGCGACGTAAGGTGGACTCGCTGGGCGTGGAGGTGCTCAGCAGCCTCCGAGAGGGTGTGAGGTTGGTGGACCTGACATGCCGTCCACTGCCGTACGTGGCAGCACACTGAAGAGTTGATGTCCGTATTCGTGAATTCATCCTTGAGCCTGTGCGCAACGTCGTCAAGGCCGTCATGATATAGTGCTCCTGAAAGACGTGAGGCCGCACACTCCCACCATCACTGGAGCCGGTCTAGGGAGCTGCTAGCAATATACCCGATCAGATATTACATGGGCATGTGGGCAGATATCGTACATATCGACGTCGAGTGATATACTACTGTTCACTTGCCAATCAACCCAGTCCAATCATACTTGTCGTACCTCTCCTTGAAGTTGCCTATTCGATCTCTGTACTGCTGGCGTTCCATTCTCCTCGGTCGCCTCCACCGCCTTGGCTCAACCTCCATTACGTTCCCTATGATCTCTCCCGCAAAGTACCTGTAGCCAGCCGGTCAACGCAAAAGCAGCATTACATCGCAGCCATGAACCTACTTGGGGAAATCACCACCACCTTTCTCTCCTTCGTCGAGACCACCCTCTTCCTCTCCCAGGGCGGCAGATTCCCCGGTGCCTTCGATGACATGTCCATAGCCACGTTCACCTTTGTGGTCAAATTGGACCATAAAGTAGGGTAGGTTGGGAACCATCGCACGACGGAATCCTCCGGGACGTGCAGAGAAATCGATGACTTTTTTGTGCTGAGACCATTCAGCTTCGGATGCCAGTATAGATTCCTATGCCCAATTTCATTTTTAGAACCAGAAAGTGATACAAGCACTATACCTTAAAGAACTGCGGAATGACATCATACTGTGCCCAAGGAAGAGGCACGCATTCGATGCATGTGTGCCTTTGCCATTTGAGGCTAATTACCGTTTCATAGAATACCACACCCTTGTCTTCTGCCGCAAACATCTTCATGAGGCTCTTCATAAAGTTCTGCAGGTGCCATAATTAACCTCTCGAAAATCAGAGGAATGTATACATACCCGAACTTCATCCCAAACGTCATCGTCGGCTTCAAGCATCGTCAAGTGATGCTGAATGGGAATGATGAGACAATGCCCCTCCAGTAGTTCCTCGGTGAGAGTGCAAGAGAGGTAAACTCGGGTTCCCATTGCAACGACAGGTGCTTTGGGTGGCGAGTCATCTTCCCCGTAGCAGAACTGACAGGTGGCCATGGCTTTCTGGGTGCGTTTATAGTCTGTAACGGAATGGAAACATGGGGTTAAGAACATGTACGCAAGTCAGACAGTCGAGGTGTATACCGTTGATAGCGAATTGCCGCTTCATGGCATCGGAGCGCATTTTTTGCCTTGCGAGACGTTCAGCGTTGTCATCAATGTAATCAAGGTCATTCTGAGAATGTAATAAGTGGCAGGTAGGGAGTTAAGCAGTGGGGAGGACGAACCTCGAATTTGCCGTCGCCCATTAGGGCCTTGGCATATTGGGCATCCAAACTTTTCTGGTCGGAGATGCCCGCACCAAAACGTTCTTGACGCAGCATCTCCCCGAGAGTTATTTCGTCGTCATCGGCATTGTAGCGCACAATGTCACCGGTCTTTGGGTCGCGAGTTTCGAACTGAAACATATCTGGTTAGAACGGTCGAAAGCACCGCTGTGAACGGAGAAGCAACCTTTTCTTTCTTCTTGTGGTTACCCGGGAGCGATGCTGCATCGTCTTTGCCATGCCCCACGTCATACAAGCGGCCGTGTGCATCCAAAGTGGGCAACACCTCGACCTTGGTCCTTACAATAGGTCGTCCAGGTTCACCATGAGCCTTCCGCAGCTGTTCCTCGTATTCTTCCTCAAGCTTGGCTGCATTCGGAGCGTTCATGAGTTTCGCGCGTAAAACCTGGGCTTGCAGTTTGTTCAACGACGAGGGGGATATTGCGCGTGTGGTGAAAACGGCGGCAACGGAGGGAGTCATGACGCTGGGAATAGGTGTATGTGATTGTGCGAGCGGTGACGCCACCTGAGAGGGTAAACGCAATGAATCATGCCGGCGGTCCGCGACTGGCTTGGCGAACCCAGGAGCGGGAGAAGGGGTCGTGGGTGCACTGTTATCAGCGGTAGTCGGTCGACGGAACGAGCTGCGACTTGATGCGCCGCTAGCACCAATGTCTGTGAACGTGAAACGTTTCTCGCCTGCTGCCTCACGATCTCTGCCTCTGTTGTTGGTAGATCTCTGTGTGCCGTGCCTTCCTTCCCGCCCATCTAGAATACGTCGCTCTTCCTTGGCCTCTTCGAAGGCTTGCATTGTGCCAAAGCGCTCGAGAGCGACTTCTTCCACCGGCAGGTTTTCCTCCTCGGCGGTCTCGTAAACTCGGCGCAGACGCATCATGCGCCAGCTTGACCCGGGTCCACCGGGGGTGATGGCCTTCGGAGGAGGCGGGACACTCGCTTCGGTGCTGCTACTTTGTCGGAGGTCCACGTTAAGCTCCCGATCACTCACTTTTGGCTGCAATAAACGAGGTCGGTAAAGGGTAGCGACGAGCCAAGGGTGTGAAATACCTTGTCCGGGTCTGGTTTGTCCGGCGGTGGCTTACGCTTCTTCTCTGTGCCGAGGGAAGCGAAAAAGTCGACAGCACCGCCATGGGTGCGCCCAGAAACGGAGGACTCTGCGTAATCGTCCGTGTAGGACTCGTCCCCGGAGGGGAACTGTTGCGCGAGGGGCCGGGGAGAGCTGGAAGGGAGTGGCCCATCGGAGGGTGGCAGCAGCATCCATTCGTCGCGCTGCAGTTTCGCTTCTGTGCTCGTAGTCGGTGGAAGGACGGGCTCCTCTTCGGTGGCCTGTGCATGGGAGGTCAGCTTGAGACTCTCTGCGGTAGGTATGTCCTTTGCGAGAAGCTGGGGACTCGGTGTGAGCAAGTGCCGCACGAGGAAACTCGCGTACAGACCCGCTCGCCGTCGATGTCGATGTTCTTCTCGACCCACATGTCGTCGTCGTCGGGGTCATCGTCGGTGATGTGGACCGAGTTGTGTGCGCTGTGTCTGTGCTTTTTGCTTGACTCGCGGTGGGATGGTTTGTGTTTCTTTTTCGTGCTGTGTTCGCCATCCTTGTCTCTGCTGCGTTTGCTTTTCGACGATCGTCCCTCGCCCATGGTCAGAGCCAACCTTGCGTTCACCCAAATAGGAACACCCCCTAACTTACACAGCAAACACTCACCCCGTCGTACGAGAGCCCTCGCACACTGCAAGATGCGCATGTACACACCCGAGGGTAACCCGCCTCCTGGGTGGGCCGTGTTCCCTCCTTTCCCATGCTTTTGCACGTCGTCTGATGGCGGTACGTTTTGTCTGACCGCTTCATCGACGAAGCTCCGCTCCTTGACCTTCTACGCAAAGTACACGAACGCGATTTGTAACTTCAATGAGATCAGGTTGTTTCCCTCATCGTTGATTTCCGTCACACGATACATACGCCCTCGTCAATCGTGCATCCGGCGCCGCACTTCCGAGTCCTTCTTTTGTCTCCTGGCGCACTGGCAGCGGTCCCCGACTTCGTGAGGATGCAAACCAGGCTGCATTCCAACCGTCCAGCACACGGTATCTGTCCCACATAATATGGCAGATTCCTCGAGCATGACATGGCGTAATAGAGCGCATATCCGACCCCTCGATCAGCCTGAGCTCAGATGTAAAACATGGACCCAGCCAGATTCGGATGAATAAGTATGCATGTGGAACGCTGAACGATGTCATGATGTTACGATCCCGAGGCTTACACTCATGCTGCCTTGAATCAGTCCAAGTAATGGAAAACAGTAACAGTGCGAAAGTGCTCATCTAGGATTGTCATGACTTGGAACCTGGCGATGGTAAGTCAGGGCTCTTAGATCCCGTGCCACGATCTGATCATGCGTCTCATCCCGCTTTGGACAGATGGCGGTGCCAGTGCTGTCGCTGAGAGGAGGTCCTCGACCGGGGGCCGGTTATACACCACGGAAAGTAGGTATTCCACCACATCCACTTTTCCTTTCATGATTGCAGCTCGCAGGGGCGTGTCTCCGTTGGAATTGGGTGTCCCAGTATCACAACCAACAGTAACGAGGGTCACGATGATATGACGGCAATGGACAGAGTTGTGATCACTCTGTATCGCGGTGAATAGAATGTCGCAGGGAAGGGGGAAGTCCAGAAAGAGGAGAAAATTGATAGTCTTGATACGCCCTAGATCTACAGCGATGTGGAGTGGTGTTACCCCATTATCGTTGGGTGCCGCGGGTTCGCAATCGAACCCGACGAGAAATTTGATAGCCTCAAGAGCACGGCCATCGGCATCTACGTCATAAGGATAACGATAGACGCCGCCAGATGCAAAATGTAACACGGTGTCCCCATTTGATACCTTCGTCAAAGCGCTTGCTCCTTGTCCGATAAGAAAGCGGGAAACGGAAACGTAGCCTCGTTCAGCAGCAATATGAAGAGGAGTCTCTCCGCGAGAGTTGGCTTCGAGGGGATCACAGCCATAACCAACCAGGAATTTCACAGCCTCCAAAACATCATTGTCATCATTGAAGCATCGCAACGCGATGTGAAGCACAGAGTCTCCGTCGCTACTATGTGCAAAAACATCGACGTCGTTTGTGACGAGGAGGCGAATCATGGGTGCCGTGCTCCAACGCGACCAGTCACGGTTCAATGTGAGAAGTAGATCGGGAGGGAGAGTATCAAAGGTAAGGAGAAATCGTGCAGCAGAAGTGTGACCTCGTTCGACAGCGATGTGAAGAGGAGTGTTTCCACGAGAATTGGCTTCGAGGGGATTACAGCCATAGCCAACCAGGAATTTCGCAACTTCCAAAACATCATTGTCATCATTGAAGCACCGTAACGCGATGTGGAGCACAGAGTCTCCGTCGCTACTATGTGCCAAAACATCGACTCCGTTTGTGAAGAGGAGGCGGATCATGGGTGCTGTGCTCCAACGCGACTGGTCATGGTTCAATGTGACAAGCAGGTCCGGAGGGGGATAAGCGCCAAGGGTAAGGAGGTATCGTGCAACAGTAATGTGACCTCGTTCGACAGCGATGTGAAGAGGGGTGATTCCATGAGAATTGGCTTCGAGGGGATTACAGCCATAGTCGACCAGGAGTTTCACAGCTTCGAAAACATCTTTGGCGGTATTGACGCACCGCAATGCAACGTGAAGCAGAGAGTCTCCATCGCTACTATGTGCAAAAATATCGACTCCGTTTTCGACCAGGAAATGGATCATGGGTGTTGTGCTCCAACACGACCGGTCACGGTTCAGTGTGAGAAGTAGATCGGGAGGGAGAGGAGCACCAAGGGTGAGGAGGTATCGTGCAACAGAAATGTAGCCTCGTTCGACAGCGATGTGGAGAGGGGTGTTTCCATGAGAATTGGCTTTGAGGGGATCACAGCCATATTTGATCAGTGGTTTCACGGCCTTCAAAGCTTCATTGTCATCGCGGGCGGACTGCAACACGATGTGGAGCATATAATCTCCATCACCAGCGTGTGCGAGAGCGCTGGCTCTGTTTTTGACGAAGAAGCGGCTCATGGGGCCCGGGCGCTGTGCTCCGACCTGACGAATAACCCTCCAATATCACTGCAGGAAAGGATTTTGTGCTCAGAACCTAATGAAACTTTCTCATGCAGTCCACGCTAACCTTGATCCGATGCAAGCTAACTTTGACCGGACTAATCGGGGGGTAATCCAGCCTCGTCGCTGTTCGTGTGGCTACTACGGTGATGGATGTAACGAAGGAATTCAATCGGAGCTGGCCGAGCTCGACACTCTGCATGCAAGCCACATTCGCGCGAGGTTCAAGTTGTCAGGATCAGATCTGAGAACGTGGAGGAACGTATTTTCGCTCCGTCGCCTCGACAACCTAGCCACCCCCTAGTCGTGTTTTGACCGCACTTAACGATCCACCAACCCCCGCCTCGACCCCGAATACGTCGCGTTCCACAACACACCGCGTTCGTCGTCCCCGCACACTCCACTGGCACCCCCCTTTCGTGTGCTTCTACACGTCGTTTGATGCGGGAGTTGGACCCTCGATAGCTGGACACGCAGGCTTTGTTCTCCGCTCGTCAGTGCCAGGGTACCTTCCTCGGCACGTGCGATCCTCAGGCTCACATTCCCACTTGCAAAATAGAACATCTCTGCCTCACCCTATACATCGACTATCAGCTCGCCCCTGAGAATCCATACCCCGCCGCGGTCATCGACACGGTGCCCTCAAATGGACCCATCGCAACGGAAAGTCGGACCCCAACGCCAACGTGAACAAGATAGCCGTCGGAGCCTCGTCAAGGCACCATGATTGTTGAAGCATGTGGCAGTCGCTCAGCGTTGCTCACTACCGTAGTGGTGGAAAGATTGCAGTCATCGTGTCACTCAAGGGCCAAGAGCTGGACCCTCCCATCCCAATTCTGTTTTAGCTTCTCGTGTGCCCGGTGAGCCATTACTCCCTCAGCCTCGAGCGTGCGGCAACTCTCGCGGAGCGACTGTCATTGATAATACTGCCTCCGACTCTAGTGGCGAGTATCCTTCCTGGAACCTTAGCAGCTTTACACCGAAAACACCTCGCGACGTACTGACGGTCAAAGGAAATATCAGGCCTACTTGCGCCTGCGACAGTGCGTCCACAACCATGCGTGTTGTATTTCTGGTGGGAGATCTGATCACTTGTCGGTAGAGTCTCGGAGGCTCTTGCTGTGTCACATGTCTCTGAGGATCCAGGATTTCAAGTGACTGCCTTGGTTAGATGTCAACACCGAGTCCGACATCACGTCGGCAGAGCACAAGTTGGTTCGGGACGAGTCATCTCCATTGCGGACAATTTGGTACTAGTAGTGTTCAAACGATCATGATGGTCGACATTACAAGCATTTCTCAGAGTTGAGGCCATTCGCTCAAATCCATTACATGCCCCGGTATGCTCAATTACCGCGTGAACACGGAACCGCAGATCACGACGAGCACCAAGACAACTCCACGCGTCGTACCAGAAGCGCTCTCGAACTTCGAGCACAACCTGCCATGGCCCCTACCCCGCGGTTTCCTGCTCACCTCCCTCGCGTTACTGGCTTGTCCGCCTTCGTCGGAGAAGATTTTGACTGGCGAAAGCCCAAGATCACTCAGATCACAACAGCACCAGGCCAGCTCGGTGCCGGCGAGACAGAAACCGAACCGGACGAACCAATGAGCAGTCGCGTTACCTTTTGCCTTTGGTTTTGTCGCAGGCGGTTCTAAAGGCCTTTATCCACTCTTGCCCAGCCAAACCATCTTCCGACCACACGTATAATGCCTGTTTCAGAACCTTTGGTCCCGCCTAACGTCGTGACCATGTTGCTCTTCGAATCCTCGCGCCTCTTGTCCGTTGTGCCCACGTCTTTCAGTGTATTGGTTAATACCTGGTGCTTGTGGTGTCCACCCGGCTACTCACATGGCTCATCGGATCATTACTACAATAGACCCGAAGGGTGGGGTCGAAGGTGTCCGCCGGATCGCGGAGATTATTTCATCGTCACCCTGTGGGTATGTGTTCCTCCTTCCGTAATCCGAACCATGTTATCATGCATGGCTTGACAGGCACTCCTCACTGCACACCAGTGCCTGAAACTGACCACCGGACTTTTACACCGCTGGCGTGCATACTATTCTCTCCCCTTTCCACCCTCATCCTGTATTTCGTGACGACCTGGATTGCCTATCATAAGACAAGACCGCAAGCACTTTACAAACCGGAGGGTACTACGTCGATATAATATAGCAGATTCCTCTAACATCACATGGCGTAATAGAGCGCATATCCAACCCCTCGATCAGAGGGCTCAGATGTAAAACATGGACCCAGCCAGATTCGGATGAATACCGTTACCCCACGCCTTCGTAGCAGCCTCAAACGCCTTCTGCTCTTCATCCTTGTCCTCCCTTGCCTCTCCCTTCCCCTCTGACGTCGTGGACGTCTTGTCTTCAGAGACCAAAAAGTCGTTCAAATAGCACCGGCCGCGCTGGCAAGCGAGATGGGCATAGTATACTGGGGGTATGAGACTGACCGATCTGGTGGCGCGCGCATAGAGGTAGCTGGCCGTATTGATGCCTTGCTGAACTTCGTCCGCACCGAGCCTGCATTCGTCATACAGGACGGTGTAATGTATGGGCTTTACGTGGCCCTGCAGGCCCGCGTGGGCTTGGAGATAAAAGTCGAAATCAAAGCTGTCGAAAACGCGCTGAATCTTCGCGGGGGAGTGAATAGGGTATATATAATACGTACACTGCAGTGATGCCCTGGTCGACCACGGTCCCTGGGCGGGTGTTGCCGGTCTTGTCCGCGAGATCATCGGGGGCCCAACCCCGGACGTGGTGGCGCTTGCCGCATATGATGATCGTCAACAGAGGTCGGTAGTGTTTGCCTTCAGCACCCTTCGGGCTCACTCTCCCGAAAGCGTCGACTATCATGGGAAGCTCTTCTCCGAGGACGAAGTCGAATTGTCCCTACGACGCGCTTCAATGAAGCAGGCTAGAGTGAGTATCGAAATAGCGCACCTCGGACACGCCTTTCCGTAACACGTATACTCGTTCAGGGAGGGAGTTACTGACCTCTTTATATCGCTTCAGGCGTTCAATCATCATCGCGGAGAGATCCGTAATCAACTGTACATAGCGAACGTCTCGCTACTGGTATCGTAATCCGCAACCGTGATCGATAAAATGCTCACCTCCTTCATTGGCTCCTGACACCTCAAGCTGGCTGGGAACTGAGCAAAATTGCTGTCCACGCTCGCCACCACGGCTGCGATAGACGGCATTCCCTCGACACTCTCAGGTCCAGGATGGGTGACGTCCATGCCAACTAGCATCGTATTTGTCGTTGTCAACCACTGTAAGCTCCCATCGTCCAACTTGTGATTGATGCCTCCAAGCTTCGTATTGACCTTCAATGCGACGTTCGAAAAGTACTGATCCTGATTCCAGGAATTCGCGAGCACCTTGTTGGATAACATATGGAGGGTGTGGATCCCCAACTCGACATCGCAGATACGTTTGATGCCAGGATAGATATAATTGTCGCGCCGGGATAGAATGACGAGCATAAACGACGGAGGTCCACGTTGCGCTTGACTGTTCTGGATGGTCAAGCGAATCTGAGCGAGGGCTCGTTGTCTGCCAGCGTCGTTTGCGGAGTTTGGCAGAACGACGTTCAAAAGGGCGGGTGCGCTGTTGGGAGTGATGCCCGTCATCCCGCTCCTTTCGCACTTGCTAGCGAATCCCTTCCAGAGGCCTGTTAGCCGAGGGTCGTTAGGTCCATCGAAGACGGACTGTTGACCCTCTGTGACCACCAAGATCCACCACGACTTCACAGCTCCACCAACATGGAATTTGACGTCGAGGATGTTCCAGGCACCGTTGTTCACTTTTGGCGGCTGACCCCCTCTATAGCTGACATTCGGGGGAGGGAGCTCCCGGAATTGGACACCGGCCATCTCGTGACTGACCGAGAGGCCAAAGTTGGACAGCGTCTGATTGTTCGGTGTCAGTCCGAGCAGTGGGAAACCCTGATTGAGGATGGCACGGGCATTCTCTGCGGGACGCTTGCACGCGTAGTGGAGCATCAGCGTTGTCTGTTGATCATCGAGTTTGCCACGAAATGGCTGGCCAGGCAAAATCTCGCACAGCTCGGGTGGCACATAGATGGGGCGCTTGGAGCCCGGACCAGCGATGTTGACAATGGGCAAGTTGGCGTATTTGAGAGCGATATTGTACTCTGCGCGAACAGGTGCAAGGTCAGCTGGCTCGTCGTTCGATCACAAATTGTGGTACGTACTTTTCTTGAAATACTGTTCGACGGACATCTTCGGGCTGTTGAATTCCTCGCATGGGAAAAACGTGTCCTGGGCCGTCGTAGACATGATATCCCTCAACGGCTTCGTCTGCCTGTAACCGAGATGACTGGTGGTCACCTTGAGCTTCTGCGCAAAGCGCTTAAGCATGGCCCCCTTCGACTGTTGCTGGAACTCCATGATGGCTTGAGCGAGGTTGCCCGGTTTGTAGAATGCCGTCATGCAGACGTCGACGTTGACCATGAGTTCTTTATAGACCGGTCGGGCGGACATGAAGAATCCCCTCCATGCCTCTACCCCGGTGGAAACCTCCATGGCCTGCCCACTGGAAGGAAAGAAATAACGATTCTTCCCAACACGAACGCCGTTGTGGGATGCATGGTGCTGTAGCACCAAATTGTGTGCCCCCACGATCGGGGCAAAATCGTAATATCGGGAGTTTGGGTCCCCGTTGGTAAAGCTGGGACGATGCAGTCAGTGAGAGACGAGTTTGCGATGGCTGGTATTACGAATCGAGTTCGCTGGACTTGAGTTCCTGGGTGAAAGTAATAGAGAAGTTGTAGGTCCCGTCGCGTTGGATAGGCCGTGCTTGCCTCTCCTTCAAGTTGAGGAAGGGGACAGGGACCTCGAGCGGTTGAGGCAGCTTCTTCGAAGAAACCAGCCTGGCACTACCATCATGCGCAATGAACGGCACGTATTCCCGCCAGCCCGGGTGAGCACTCTCCTCGAGCAACGCGAACAAACGGGCTCTGATGCTCCTGAGGTCAGTCGTGGGAGCGATCTTGACGTGGTAATCATAGATGACCCCCGTCTTTGGGAACTTGACCGCGAAGAAGTTGGCCCGGAGAACCCCAGGTTTGCCGAGCGTCCCGAAACTGAGACGGGTCGGTCGTGCGGGGTCGTACCGAAACTTCAGTATCTTGATCAACGCACTGGAAGTCGTGAGGCGCTGATCAACCGATGGCGGACCTCCGAATAC
>JBBPNE010000284.1:0-30483 GCA_038090735.1 Xerocomellus amylosporus | reverse complement strand
TGGAAGAGAAGAATAAACATGCATAGGGGGTGTGCATCAAGCACTGCCATGAAGAAGGCACTGCCTTAATGAAAGAGGTGAGGCATGTGGTTATAACAAATAAGAAGCATAGAAGTGCACAGCACCGGAGGGGTGAGGCAAGTCGTGCGCTGCACGTGGTGAAGGGCAGGCATAGGCCTGGTGCGAAGGCAGCGTAGCTGTCATGAGGCTAAAGGGAATCTTATCAGTCAAGACAAGAGATAAGATAAGGAAACAAAAAAGACAAGCTAAGTCCGTTATGTTAGGCGCTAGAGAGCGACCGTAACAGGTACTGACAAAAGAGAGATGTTCTTGCATCGGGATGTGAATACGCGATGACGGATTGCAGGACCTCTGGGCGATGCCAAAATCGATCAGAAAGACTACGTCCTCAACCTTCCCAGTGCCCATTAGGATGTTGTGTGGTTTGATATCTCGATGAATAAAATGGTGTGAGTGAACGAATTTGAGACCGGATATCTGTTTCCAACAAATCAATTATCAGGAAGCTGTAGCCACATGATCAGTGCAACACTAACCATATGAAGTCTAAGTTGAGCTATGTGAGGAAGGGTGAATACCTTGGATGACTCTGAGAGTAAAATTTGTAAGGAGGACCCAAGGCTCTCAAGAACCATGGCACAATAAGACCCTTTGTTCCCCAACCAAACAGGTCGTGGCACTCCAGTACCACCTTGAAGTTCCTGAAGGACCATGTGTTCATGCTCTAAGAGCGAAGCAGAGTCGTCACAAGGCTGCAGCTTGATCATGAACTCCTGGTTGGCAATAATGTCCCACGCATGATATATGGCAGCTACCAAACACATAATAAACTGGAGGACAATATCTCTATCAGCATAACCTGAGACTTACAAGACGAGCCCGTTCCCAGTTTATCACCGATTTGATATCTCCCGTCCACGCGGACCACTTTCCCTTCCGTCGTCAAAAATTGAAAGGTTTGATTGGCAGAAAGCTGGCTGAAGGGGATGATTGCTAGGTTGAAGCGCTTCACTCATGCTTGGATCAAGTCACTTGCACGCCACCCGGACGCCGGTTGCCTACAGCCCTGCTGAATTGTCCAACAACAACCCAAGCTAAGTAATGAGTATTCTTGTCCCCCAGCAAAGCCGTTTTCAATTGCCAATCCCCCATTTCAGGCCCACTAGAATACCAAAAATTCTCCACAAGGAAGCTCCAAGATGTTTAAGGCAGGCCAGTGAGTTGTTCCGCACAGCTGCCACGTCAGACAGTTACCACCATGTCTATCACAGTCAAATACCCCAGCTACTCCCTTTATCCAATGGTTCCAACCAGTTCAAGCCGCTTGTGCACTCAAAATTATGAAGTTGACACGGCAGTGCCCAGGAGCCAAATTCCTCAAGGGGCTCCTAGTCCTGAAACTCAAAGCTCATCTATGAAGAAAACCCCACCTATTCTGAGCCAGCCATCTGACCCATCCCCAACAGATCCTTTCCAAGCACTCGAGAGGACCAGGACAGATTCCAAGATTACATTGGAGTCTGTCCTGCGTCCACTTGGATCGTTATCTGGACCTTCTGATGCCAGCAATCTCTTAGAGTCAGGTAAATTCAACTCCATTCTGAGGCTGAATTCCTTAAAGCAGACACTCACTCCCTGTGTCATATCCTGTATATTAGGCTCGCTTCCAAGCACTCCAAGTAAGTTCTCACTCGGTCTGTCATGCCCGAGATGGTATAGTACCCTCGGTCTAACAAGGTCCGAGACCTCGGAGCTACATGACACTTATATTACCTCCGTCCATTCTAGTACCTTTCTCTATCTCCATTCAAACTAGTTCCGCTACTTAGTATTATCCATGGCAGTCCCACAACTCGGGAACACTCTCGCCCCAAGTTGACTTCTGGGATAGCCTTCCGCCTTGGAACACTGCAACCTCTTGAGGTTTCCGCAGTGTTCTTCCTTCGTATATAAACATAGTTTTACAACCTTGTACTTTAGTCTGATTATCAACAATAATATCAACCTCCTCTCTGAAGTCGATGAGTTCCTTCGTCGTTCACTCGCAGGTTAGCTCAACGCTAGACCTTGCACTCATTGTCCCCTGTTCGTTATTGTTGTTCCCCAATGACTCCGACGTTTCCCAACCCTTCTGACCCCCAACCACTTTCAGGACCCTCGGACTTCTTGACAAGGGCGCACTACATATGGTGAAGCCAAGTCCTGAGCGCTGAGTAAACTCCGAACTTCTCGGAGTTCCTCCGAAGTAGAAACATGGTCTTGACACCCTCAATCAGAGCAATTCCTCAGGATCGTGAAGTACATATCTCGTTCTCAACAAGGATGAGGGCGATGTCACCGATATATAAGCCAAGGTCTGTGCGCCTCCCGATGCAACAGTCAATTGAGGTGTTGCTAATAAGTACTGCCGGTGCAACAGGTCTTTGAAGGGGTTAGCACACATGAATACGAGGTCATCACTGAAATCTTTCAAAAGAATTTGTTCCCAATGAAGCCAAGGTAAGTGTTTGTATGCGTAATCAGGCTGGTCACTAAATACTGATAGGTTGACCCACTTTCCTGACATCCTCATTGTTGAATGGCCAGGATCAGCTGTCAAATAGGTGATTTTCCACTAACAAAGGTTGGAGGGAGTCATCAAGAATTCTCGGGGTGTGAGAAATCTCGAAGACGGAGAGAGTGGGGGAGTGAGTGCCAACTTCGGAACCATGGAGTTGGACTTGTCCGAGGGACTTCGGCTTCAGCGTATGTGCTGCACCTAGTTCAAGTTACGGTGTCCCTAATGTCTATTGTCGTTCCACAGTCTACCAAGGGAGATTTACGGAAGTCCGAGGCTCGGAGATGGTAGACGTTGAGTGGCTGCAGAGATGCAGCACGCTCGGAGATGAGTCGATGTTGGACTCAGGTCGGAGGTTGGGGATGACGGAAGATAGAGGGAGCAGAGGACGATGGTGAGGAAAGGTTCAGGTGCGTCTAGTGAAGACTTGAAAGGGTTTCAACAGAGGTCTTGTGTGGGAGGATAGAGGAGGAGTGGATTCATAAGACAAGTAAAGCAATGACAAGCAATTGGTACAAGTAAGCAAGCAATAATCGGACTAAGGTTTTACTAACTAAGTGTACAGTACTTATAGTAATGGTAGTACACTGCATAAGTCCAAAAGTGGGGGGGCTCGGAGGTAAGCTCGTACCGAGCTACGGATAGGTACAATACCCGAGTCGGAGGCGGTGTCTCGGAGGTCCGAACGTTGCGTGTGGCGTAGACACCGGATCTAGGGCTAAGTATACGAGTGGGAATAATACAGGTAGAGAATGGAGTTACACTAATGGGGCGGCATAGGATTATACCTGTGTGAGGGTCCGAGAGTCCGAGAGTCGGGGTTGAGACCAAGACTATAGGGTAGGAGTGAGGTTGGAAAGGTCGGAAAGGTCAGAATAGGCATGAGTGGACTTGGTGGAATTCCAGGATATGACATCGGCCCATGAAGCGCCTCTGACTGAATTGAGTCATGCGTTGATCCCAGCCATCAACAATCTTCCGTATGACGAGGAACTTATTCACCCCTTGGTGGAAATGAATTTCACACTGGAGTCACCGGACGGTACCTTTGTAGCAGTCCCTGACATTGCTGTGATACTCTCACATCAGTCAGGAAGGCGATTGGGCATGCAGGTCATATACCTAGGTGAATGTGCCTTTCTCAGGACCAGGAAGCACTTGAGAAGAAACTTCAATGCAAGGTTGACACACACCCAGAGGTTATCCTGGTCATGATGATTGTCATCATGGAAACTCAATACTGCTCTCCGAAGCAAAGTTCAGTTCCATGGAGCACATTTCGTCGCCACCAACCCCGTTTGTTTGAGAAGTTTGTGGGGTTGATGACCACATCGGATTGAGTCTCTGAGTTTCTTGGTCTAGTCACGGTTGTGGCATACCCATGGTGTCGCATTTCTGGTGTAAAATATTATGTCTGGGTTAAGGACGGGGACCAGAAGATCCAGATTAAGGAAATGGATCCCAAGAAAATGGCTTATGGCATGAGTGATATTGTAAGCAGTGGAACCTGTGACTAATACCAACACCTAGACCTTGTTTCCTTCCATTGACATGGAGTCAGTGGATGCGATGATGCATGAAGGATTAATCAAAATTAGGAATGCCATTGCTCTCTTTTCCGAGACACTTGACCCTGATGCAGACACCACTTGCCTCAAGACTGCCCCCATTCAATGCAGTTTTAATTGGCATCTATGCCAAGTTAACATTGCCAATGCAGCTGAACACACTGCACATGAGTGGTTCAGGTAGTGGTTCTTGGGGACCTCCAGGGGAACTAAGTGTCCCGTCAATGATGTCAACGACGCTGGTGATTTCTGCCCTTCTGGCGCCACTGCAGCTGGGTCTTCCATATCTGCGGTTCCCTCTCAACAGCCTTCTTCTACTTGTGCATCTGGGTCCTCCACCTCTTCAGTTACCTCCCAATAGCCTCCTTCCTCTCATGCCACAAGGTGAGCCCGAAAGTGTGATCGCGAGCATATTGATCTTCTTCCCAACCCCTATTCCAGCATGACCACGCCTTATCCAGACCCCACTGGTACAGAATGATCACGACACAAGTAGATTATGGGTTTCAGGATTTCAGGCTCATTTTCTTTATCCTGATTTTCAATTTGCTCTTGTCTTATGACCAATTATTATTTGAGTTTGTCGTGATGTCTGTGTACGTTGTAGTATAGCACAGCTGGCCGCTTCTCTAAGTTCTCTTTGACGTCAACAGTCAACTCCACTCGAGTGGGGCCTCAGGGTTCACACAGCGCAAACTGTTGCACAATGTGTGCTGTCCATATGCTGTATGGTGACTAGAAAGTAGTGGTCACCAAGCACCTATAAGGTTTCGCTATGCTCCCTCAGACCTCCAAGTCCATTCAGATCCCTGAATCCTGTTCCTCCTCCAATCCTCCAATCCTCATACTCCGTGCCTCTACTCTGCTGCCTCTGCATGGCTTGTACTGGTTGTGGTCATGGTGGTACTAGACGCAGTGGCGCTGGTCGTGGCAGCGCTGTTCCCCATGATCCTGCAGCATCCATGGCAGCTGTACCGGATGATGGGCAAAGGCCTCAAAGGAGCCGCTGCGTCCCTGAACGTTTCAGGGAGCCTACCAGGAATGAGGGTGAAGAAATCAATATCAATGATCATTCTGACATTTCAGAGGAAGGCGTGGAGTTGGGTGCACCACACCCTGTAGCTCCTACAGTAGCGGACACTAACCATCCAACCCATCCGACTGTGACTGGCCCCACCGACACCCTGCAACCAACTCTCACAGATTCCTTGGCTACGGAAAGCAAGAAGGCACAGGACATCGATTACTTCTTCACCAGGGGAGAGGACACACTGTGTAATTTCTGTGGGTGAGTCCAGAGTCCAGACGTATGGTCACGGATCTCTGTCTACTGTTTGCTGACATTAACTTCTGGATCAGGCAACAGTATTGTCCCAACACCTCGACCTCTCCTCTTCATTACCACATTGAGATAAGACATGCACAACTCTACTTAGAACACACACAGCTGAACGACTGGCCTGTGATTGCTAAGTTCTCAAAGTCTGCGCTCGCAGGAGGCTACTCGTTGAAGGCTCTGAGGGAGGTACTCGCTCGGCCCGGTGTTGAGATAAATGCTCTTCCCCATGCTCCTGACAGTGACCCCTTTGATCACCGACCACTGGATGCCTTGCAGAAAAAGCAAATGCTGGGCAGTAACCTCCCTGAATTCTCTCTCAATGTTACGGTTTGACCGTTGGTCACTCTTTTCCCTCTGCATCTCGCTCGGTGGAGTCCTCTCTCATCTTGCTCGTCCAAGGTCATCCAGCTAGGACATAGTCGCTAGTCTGAGAACCTAAGTCTTCCTCTGAGGACTTAGCGGGATTTCTAAGTGTCTTCACACTACACTTGAGTGTGCGCTTCGACTTTGGTTCTACGCATCAGCGTAACACTCAACAGACTCCACATTACATAGTGAAGTTTTTGGTCGCTGCGGACTTGGTGTATACCTCCTTCTTGGACTTCAGTACTACTCGCCGCAAGCCCCCCCAGACAATTAACAAGGTTGAATTCCCGGAATTCTGCGAGCTTTTGGTCTTTGCTGTTCCCGAGACACAACAGATTTGAACATCACTCATCGCTCATCCTTGATGCCTGGGGATCAAGCTTTGCTGCCCTGAAAGCCGATCTTGCGGTAAGCTAATCCATTTGTCATTTACGCCAGACAACAGATGTTTCACATAGGCGGCGGTGGGAGAGGTGTCCTTCACTGCTGATGTTTGGTCAAACGATCGTCTCCACCCTTATCTTGCCGTAACTGCACACTGGATTGGACCAGACACACAAAGCGGACTCACTGGAGCATGCAAGCTGAGCTTCAAGTGCGCTCTAATCGCCTTTCATTACATCCCAGGAAGTCATACTGGTAATGCACTTGCTTGAGCACTGTTGTATGTGATTGATCGAGCAGGGATCCCCCTCAATAAGATATGACACACGCCATTTTGTTGCTTCATACTTCCTCATCACCTTTAGATCGGTCATTTTACCCTAGATCGTGCCTCAAATAATGATACAGCGATGTCCAAACTTGCCAAGATTTTACTCAAGGAGCGGGAATTCACCTTTTGCCATGTTGACCGCCGCATCCACTGTTTACCTCATATCTTCAACATTTGCGGTCAGCATATCCTCAACAGCTACACTCAAGCCGATTTCACCAACTGTCTACTGACTTGGAAGAATGCTTGGGGCACCATAATTGACAAAAATGCATATGGCAAGAGCGTCCATAAGCATCCAATTGAACATGAAAGAGACACTGTGTGCACCCTCCGTAACTCAAGTCAGCGCCGGTACAACTTCCAGCAAACCATCACATCTGGCAACGAACAAGAGTGGTTTGTCAATCAAGGTGGTCAGTTGATCACCCTGCCCATCGTTGAACTTCTCCATGACATCAAGACACGGTGGAATTCAACTTATTATATGTATGGTCAATTGTTTATGAGCTCTCTGGCTGGTAAGTTCCCTGTGCTCCATTTACTCAACATTCCGCAGACTCACGACATCGAGGTCATTTTCGAGGCAAGTATGTCATCTAATGATTTAAATCCATTCATGCTGAAGTACACGCTTGTAATTTCTAGGTCCCTTGCATCGCTCAAAAGACCATGTGTGGCGAGAAGACTCCACTTCTTGGCGGTGCTGTGCCAGCATATGAATTGTTCATGGAGCAATGGAGACGGCTCTCCAATTCACCAGATTCCCCTCAACTTCAACCATTCATCTCTACTCAGTGGCCTTGAGTGGGCTGACTACTACTACAATCGCCTCGGACGCAGCAAGGCATATCTATTTGCTATGTGTACATTGCTTCTCTATATCATATTCTGAGCCTACTCCTCAATCCTCTCCAGTCATCATCCCTGTATTCGTACTTCATGGGTGCAGAGATGTTGGGAGACAAAGATGATTATGACAATGAAAGCAGACATCCTCCAGAAGGTGAGTGTCACTGATGGGCTTCAGATAATGCTTGATCGTCGAGAAATTCCAATTAATATTTATAGATGGAAGAGTATTGTGTGAAGCATCCCATTGAAATGGGTACATTGAACCAGCCTGTGCATCTTGAACAGCCCCGTACCTTTGCCACGCTCGGCGCAAGGTACGGCCTCGCCAACATGGATATTAGGCCCGAAGAGCAAGTCACACAGTCAATGGATCAAGAGTACAATGCATACGTCACATCTAGCCTTTCTCATTCCTGCACGGACCACTTAGTGTTCTGGGAGATGGAGCGTGAACACTACCCAACAATTTTTAGGATGGCGATGGATTACCTTCCAATCCAGCCTTCTGCTGTCCCATGTGAACAGGTGTTCTCCTCAAGTAGCCTGACAGTCAAGACCATGCTTTCTACGCCGAGAGTACTCCGAAAGGTTCGGAGGTACTTAGCGCTCCGGACTCGGCTTCAATGTATGTGGTGCTCCCTTGTCAAGAAGTCCGGGTGTCCTGAAATTGATTGGGGGTCAGAACAGTCGGGGTCGTTGGGGAATGTTGGGGGTCGTTGGGGGATGAGGGTGATGATCAGAGAGAGTCGGATGTGATGGGTGCAAGGTCTATTGTCGAGCTAACCTGTGAGGGGACAACGGGGGGACGTGTCCACTTCAGAGAGAGGAGGTAGAATATCTTAGTTGATACTCAGACTAAAGTACAAGGTTGTAAAACTACGTTTATATACGAAGGCAGAACACTGCGGAAACCTCAAGAGGTTGCAGTGCTCTGAGGTGGAAGGCTATCCCAGAAGTCAACTCAGGGCAAGAGTGTTCCTGAGTTGCGGGACTGCCATGGATAATACTAAGTAGCGGAACCAGTTCGAATGGAGATAGAGAAAGGTACTAGAATGGACGGAGGTAATATAAGTGGCATGTAGCTCCGAGGTCTCGGACCTTGTCAGACCAAGGGTACTACACCATCTCAGGTGTGACAGACCAAGTCAGAACCTGCTCGGAGTGCTGAGAAGCGAGCCTAATGTTCAGGATATGACAGTATCCCCCCTTAGGCCTGACCCCTTGAAGACCATAGCGAGGAACTGCAAATGAAGAGTGAGAGATACAGAGTGAAACAGATTGAAAGAAAAGAAACTACTACAGCGGGACGTAAGGTCCGGGTTTGTTGGGGTAATTGAGGTGGTAACCTTGGACGAGCTCGGAAGCGTGATCTAGCTCCGTGGCAAGAAGCCAAGAAGTCTTGTTGCCAGTACCTTCATAACCGGACCAGCATACCAGATATAACAAGTTACAGTTTCTTGATCTCCGATCTATTTTGAGTCCAGGATCTTGGAGATCTCATACTCAGGTTCACCGTCAACTTTGATCAGTGCTGGTAGAGGTTGTACCCGGTTCGGGATGACGTTGGGTACGGAGGGTTCCAGCTGCAAGACATGGAATACAGGGTGAGTTCATAGAATTAGGGAGTCGGAGCATAAGGGAGTGAGTGCCTGCCTGAGCGATAAACAAGTACGGCCCTAAGTTCTTTTCCGAAAGTTTCTTAGAGGGCCGAGTGGACTGGAAATACTTTGCTTTGAGGAAAACTAGGTCACCGACTTTGAAGTTCGGTGCCGGAGTTCTCTTAGCATTGGCCTGCGGGTCCTTGGTGTCGTTCTTGAGCGTGGGTCATCTCCTCACGGAGGAATTGATGGAGGGAGTCAAGGTTGACAGAATATTCTCTAGCCCGAGCAGATGAGAGGTCGCGTTTGGGGTGAACAGTAATGTTTGGGTGGTAACCTTTATTAGCGAGGAACAGAGATACTCTGGTTGTAGCGCTTGGAGCGTTATTGTATGAGAACTCAGTGAGGGGCGGGAGTTCTGACCAATTATCTTGCTGATAGGTACTGTAGATCCAAAGCTACTGTTCGAGGGTTTGATTCATTCACTCGGTCTGGGCGTCGCCTTCTGGGTGATGACCAGAGGTGAAATGGAGCCGAATGTCCAGGGCCTTTCCAAGTGACTGGAAGAAGTGGGACATGAGTTCCAAGCCTCTATCGGAGGGGATATGAGACGGAACTCTGTGTTTGGAAAAGACATGGAGGAGGAAAAGCTTTGCAAGCTCGGGGGAGGAAATCATGTTGTGGGTAGGGATGAAGATACATTGCTTGGATAAGCAGTCAACAACTACGAGGATGGAGGTAAATCCCGAGGATGGAGGGAGCTGTTCAATGAAATCCATGGAGATGGAGTTCCGCAGTTTCTCGGGGATGTGGAGTTGTTTCAACAATCCGTAAGGCTTACGTAGTCCTTTACATAGGTTCGTACACCTGGCCAAGTGTATTCGCAACGAATAAGGTCCAAGGTCCAATTCTGTCCGAAGTGACCGGAGAGGGGATGATGATGCTCAAACCGAAGAACTCAGAGTCGGAGGTGATTCAATTCAGGTACATAGATGCAACCATCAAGTCGGAGGAATGTGTCAGAGTCGATGGACCACCGAGAGTCCGAAGGTTTGGAGGTGGACATATGGAGGATTGCTAAAGGATCGGAGGGGAGTGCAGAGATGATGTCGTTCTGAAGGTTCTCTTAGTCGAACAGGGTGCTGGCTCGGAGTACAGGAACGCTAGGTAAGTAGCCCGAAGGCATGCAGCAAGCTGTTCCTGTGTGAATACCGGCCGGAAGTTATGAGGATTAACTTGAGTGTAGTCCTTATCCCCCTCTTTGGAATAGACATCCCATGACCGGAACACCTCGTGGATAGCGAGGAGTTCCTTGTCATGAGTATCGTAATTGAGTTCCGGAGCGGAGAGGGTTCGAGATTAGTATGTGCCCGGCCGAATCTCTTCGTTGGGGCAATGAATTGAGAGAATGCCAGCAATGGTATAGTCGGAGGCATCAGTCTCTACTATCATCGGAGCGTTGGGAACCCAATGGGTGAGGATAGGGGCGGAGGTGAAGGCGTCTTTGAGCTGCTGAAAAGCAGCTTGGCAGGAGTTGCTGAAGGTCCACAGAATGCCTTTATGAGTGAGGCGAGTCAAAGGAGTGACACTGTCGGAGGAGTTGAATATTAAGCGACGGTAGAAGTTCGCAAATCCAAGGAAGGACTGAATGTCCTTGACCTTCTGAGGCTCGGGCCAATCTAAAATGGTTCGGACCTTGTCCAAAGACATTGTCAGTCCGGATGGAGAGAGTTGGTATCCGAGATATTCAGTGGATTCGGTGTGGAACTCGCATTTCTCGGGTTTTGCATGGAGTCCATGCTTCCGGAGATGTCAGAGAGCTTCTCGGACGTGCTCCTTATGGGAAGCCTTATCTTCGGAGAAGATGAGGATGTCGTCGAAGTAGACGATCACGGATACATCTAACAAATCAGTGAAGACCATATTGACAAACCGCTGCAATGCTGCTGGGGCATTCGTCAGACTGAATGGCATTACAAGCCATTCATAAGAGCTGTAGTGAGTGCGAAAGGAAGTCTTCCATTCATCTCCGGCGGAGATGTGAACCAGGTGGTATGCATGCCGGAGATTGAGCTTGGTGTAGATCCGGGCACAGCTCCGGGCATCTAAAAGGTTGGTGATTTGGGGGAGTGGGTATTGGTCTTTCTTCCTGATTTGGTTCAGTCCTCGGAAGTTGATGCAAAAACGGAGGGAGCTGCCTTTCTTGCGGACAAAGAGGACTGGAGCAGCGTGACTGGAGGAGGAGGGATGGATGAATCCCATAGCGAGATGCTCATCTAGGAAAGTACGAAGGGATCCAAGCTCAGACAGGGAAAGGGAGTAGGTGGTACCAAGGGGAGGTGAAGTTCCTCCTTCTAAGTCTATTTTCAGATCGTGTTCACAATGTGGAGCTAGCATGTCAGCTTTGCTCTTGCTGAAGACATTGGCAAACTCATGGTAATCCAAAGGGATTCACGAGAGATCCAAAGGTTTGGAGGTAGTGGAAGCAGAGCGGAAATCACTCTCTTTGGGACGGAGCTGCAGGCTAAACTGTTCGGAGCCTTGTAGACGACAAGCCAGCACGAAAGCAGGGGTGCTGATTATCGCAATAGGCAGAGCCCTGCGTTGGGAGAAACTCGGACAGACATAGGGTGGAGGATCAGCCGGGGAGGTGAGTTGGAAGGCTGCAGAAGTGTGCTTGGGGGTGCCGAGATGGGCTGCTCAGGTGAGCGGAACGAGATACTGCTCGAGACACAGTCAATCAACGGATTGTAGTGGGTGAGCCAGTTGTGTCCCAGGATAAGGGAACAGGAACCGTCCAGCAGAGTTACATAAAATGTCGTCACAGTGGTGGCGCCGGTTCGGAATCGGAGGGATAAGTCTATTGCTTGGGTGATTGTGGAATTTGTAGTCCCATTGAAGAGTTGGAGGAGAAGTGGGGGTACGGAGTAGGTTGATAGCGAGTGTTCATTCACTTATGTACTATCTATGAAGCAGTCAGAGGAACCAGAGTCTACTAATGTAGGAGCGTGAGAAAATTCGTGAGCTATGAAAGTGATGGAGGACATGAGGGAGTGGGAGTCCAAAAGAGCGGGCACGTTGAGACGGATCTCCTTAGGGGCATGAGCAGGGTCAATGCAACCTCCTGATCGTGCAGAGTCAGGGAGGTGATGCACAATTTTTTGTCTCCGATGAAACTTCTGGTTTGGTTTCCGGAGTGACTGAGACTGCTCGGCCCTTGGCTGCCCGAGAGGTAGACTTCAGGCAGCCCTTATCAATGTGTCCTGCAAGCCCGCAGAACATATGTACAAAGTTTGTTGTCGAACCGATTCTTTCTTTCCTCGGCTGTGAGCTTACTGTCCTTTCCTAACTTCAACGTCAGGTCCGGTTTTGCGGCAGCGGTGGTGACCGAGGGTTTGTTTGGTTTGGTGGACTCTTTTGAGTCCTTCAGAGTGGGGGTGGATGCGGAGGTAGAGGCAGGGGTTCTGTCGGAAGATGCAGGGGTGGGCTTCGCCTGCAGGTGATCTCGGACTTGTGCTCCCAATAGCGCGCATCGATCACCTGAGTGAGCTGGCGAAGCTTGGAGAGTGTTGGAGGCTTTCCAATGCAGGAGACTTCATCTTTGATTCGGTCAGGGTGGCCGTTGTAGACGTGGTGCCAAAGTGCACCTTCTCCATAACCTCGGATCTGTGAAGCAATCCTATTGAACTCCACCACATACTTCATAATCCTTTGACCCTCCTTCATGGAGAGGTGATTAAGCTGATGCTCAGTGTCTCCACCGGGGTCATGTGGTCCAAAATTGCCTTGGAGTTCTAGGATGAACTCTCTGTAGTTGTCCATCCAAAGGGGACGGAGATCCAGATCCTCCATGCAGAGGAGGTCCAGCTCGAACCACTCAAGGGCCATACCTGTTGAAATTCTCATATGTTACTCTTAACTTTAGTTCGCTTTTCATGATTAACATTATACTTATCAGATACATAAGCGTTCTAGACTCTTATGATGTCATTCTTATTCAGGCTTCTCATGACGTCATATGATATCATTATTGCAACATATTGCACCATAATCACGCCATAGCACGACGTTACTGCGCATGGCTTACTCATACACCTTTTATGGTCGTTTCATGCCCTTTATGGCATTTACTCATACAGGAACAAACAATGTCGTTCCAGTATATAAGGAGGATTTATTCCTCCCTAATTTACTAAGTTCTCTCGCACCCCAAAGTGTGATAACTTCTAGCAAGACTTACTTGCAAGTGCTCCCAGCGGTGTAGTGAGTAGTGTTCTCTCTCACTGGGTATCTCCCCTTCGCTCTTGCCTTTGCACCAATTGGAAGTAGCAATTCCAATAATACCCTTCAGGTATGACTGTGCGAACATTACTTTGGCGTGGTCCATACGAAAGGCTCTCGGGTGGTCCTGGAAGTTGAGCTTACATTGCACTAGGAAACCCAGAGCTTTCAGGGATTGGTCCTGTCAAACTGGTCGGATTCTTGGACTTTAGTGCGGGGGGTAGAGTTGGAGGGGGGATGACGAGAGGAACAGGCAAGGTTTTGGATGGCGTTAGCCAATTGGGCGAGCGTATCGGGTAGGGATATACTGCTGCTTGACTTCTTTGTTGTCATAATGGTCTGGTGCCAAGAGGTCACTGTAGTTGGGATCTTCGTCATTGGAGGGCAGACCTGGGGGGTCGCCTCCAGGAGGGTTCGGGGTCCCGCGCCACCGTTGTTACTGTTGGGATGGCCGAACAAGCGACTTTCTGATCTGGGGGACTCATAGTTACCTGGGAGGACAACTATACGTGCTGCTGGAGTTGGGGAATCCTGTGGAACATGTGCTTGTAAGACCAATGTGGTGACATGACGAGCTGAGAAGCGCAGGAACTGCTTGACGATGTCGGTACCTCGTCAGTTGCTCCTGAACGTGCTGAGTGGATTGTATCTGGGGGAGAGAGGTGGGTTTTGGCTGATGTTGTGGGTCTGAGACCATGTAACTCTGGTAGCAATGAAAACTTCTGTTAAGGGAGGACTAATGACAAGTAGAGTCTGATTATATTGTCAAGATCATGCTTTCTGCTCCAAGGGTATTCCAAAAGGTTTGGAGGTACTTAGCGCTCGGGACGTGGCTTCACCATATGTGGTGCACCCCTGTCAAGAAGTCCGGGTGTCCTGAAATTGATGCGTAGAACCTAGGTCAAAGCGCACACTCGAGTGTAGTGCGAAGACATGTAGAAATCCCGCTAAGTCTTTGGTAAGACTTAGGTACTCAGACGAGCGACGACAGTCCTAGCTGGATGACCTTGAATACTACACAGTAGATTGCGTAGAATCAGATAAGGAGCGAATACAGGGAAACTGTGCTACTTATATAGTGAACTAAGTATGAGCACAGACCAAGCTGTACTGTAGTGCCACTTCAGAGGAAGACATAATGGGCAGGGACTGCCACTGACTGAATGGGGGAGTAAGGAGCAGTCACCGGATGAGTGCGACTACCAGAAGTGGAAAGCAAGTCCAAAGATAGACCAAGGGAACGACTGTGAGATAGGCGTGACTGCACATGGACCAGGTCAGCTGAAAGAAGACGGCATATGTATGCATGTCCGAAGGAGGAGAGAGAGAACAGTCACTGGGTTGGCATGACTGTTGGGGTACCTGCTGGACGGAGCACATGGCAGCTACAACGTCTGGAGAATGGGTAGGGGTTGGGACAATGAGTGGACTGTGCTTCGGCAGGCGAGGTGAGGGAGGACTCCACCGAGTGGGAAGGGAAGGGAAAAAGAGTGACCAACGACTAAACCGTAACAGAAATTGGTCGGGGGTTGGAATTGTCGGGAACATCAGAGAACGTCGGAGGTCGTCGGAGGTCGTTGGGGGACGACAGTAATGATCAGAGAGAGTTGGGCATGATGGATGCGAGGTCTAGCATTGAGCTTACCTGTTAGGGGACGACGAGGGGACTTGTTGACTTCAGAGAGAGGAGGTAGAATATCTTAGTTGATACTCAGACTAAAGTACAAGGTTGTAAAACTACGTTTATATACGAAGGCAGAACACTGCGGAAACCTCAAGAGGTTGCAGTGCTCTGAGGTGGAAGGCTATCCCAGAAGTCAACTCAGGGCAAGAGTGTTCCCGAGTTGCGGGACTGCCATGGATAATACTAAGTAGCAGAACCAGTTCGAATGGAGATAGAGAAAGGTACTAGAATGGACAGAGGTAATATAAGTGTCATGCAACTCTGAGGTCTCGGACCTCGTCGGACCTCGGGTACTACACCATCTCAGGTGTGACAGACCAAGTCAGAATCTGCTTGGAGTGCTCAGAAGCGAGCCTAATGTACAGGATATAACACTGACCATACAAAGCATTGTAACCATATCAGCCCGATTCTCATGGAAGCCCTCCAACTACTCGAATTCTCACTCAAGAAGCAGAGGCTGAGCCAGAAATGGAGACTTACAACGCAACAAGAGATGTTGCAAGGTGACGGTAGGAGTGAACTTCTTGCTGAGGCTGTTCCAGAACAAGGCGGCAGTAATTGACCGAGTGATCCAAGAGATTGTTGCTGAGGAATGTGGTGCATTGTCACAAGATGTACAGCTCTACTAGTCATACATACATGGAGTGTCATATGGACCTACGATCTACTCATACCTTATGAATCTCATCCGTGCCCTTTGGTTGACATGTGTTTTCCAGGAAATGCCGAACTCACCCTATGATAACCGCACCAAGGGCTTGGAAGTTACAACTGAGCCATGATGGCAATGAGTCGATGTCAGCCACACAAACAAGCTCCCCAAGAAGACAGATCCAACTTGACTGAATTGGGTCATGGAGTCTGATGGAGACAGCAGTTGAGCAGCGCCCTCTACCACTTGTGCAATATACAGGTGCGGCACAATGCACATCCAAATAGCACCTGCCAGCCAGCTCACCCCATATCGACCCACCTGCATGAGTGCACTCCACAACTAGCTAGGTGAGTCTAGCCAATCCTGACAGAATGACCATCGGATGACACGAGACAGCATGCCCACTACGGTTGCAAACCCATGAGCCCCAGCGCTGCATTCACTACCCAGTTATCTTTGTACGACAGTGTGAGCCCCATTGCACACTCCCTCACCCATTCCTTCACCCCATCTGCACAAGCATGCATACAGTGACACACACAAGGCACTCATCATATACCTCACTCATGGCCAACCTGCCCAGATCCTCCTCACTTCACCTCAACCCGATGGCGGATGCACTACACCAAACCAAGTGTCTTCAACCTATCTTCTGCTGCTGATCTATACACCCTCAAGGTCATATATGGACCAAGGTTGCTTCCTGATGCGCCTGGTGCTGAGTACATTTCGTGAAAGTGTTTTTTCGAATCCTTGGGATTTGAAGGCAAGGTTGCGAATTTGGTCACAGATAAGACCGTTGATGACTGGTAGGCCTGTCCCTTGATTTCCTTTGTGGGAATTGGTGTTGGTTTATAGGCTCATTTTTGGCTTGTATTGTGGATACAGGTGACATCAGTGCATCAAAGCACTCCCATTTGCGTCCTCGCTCTCACCTCATCCTCATGTCCTCGTGCCCGTGCCATTGTGCCATCACCATCATCCTCGCACCATCTCACCCTCACCCTCACGCTGTTGCCTTCATCCTCGCATTGTTGCGCTGTTGCTTCATCCTCGCACCTTCACACTATCACCTCATCCTCGCACCATCGCCGTCACTGTCATCCTCCCTCCCTCACCCCCTCACCCTCACCATTGTCCTCTTGCCATTGCGCCATTGCCATTGCCATTTCCATCATTGTTGCATTGTTGCATTGTTGCACTGTCGCCATCGGCCTCCTGCCATCACGCCATCGGCCTCACCATCATTCTCATGCTGTTCCATCACACCCACTGACAACGACAACGTGACGACAACGACATCTCCCACCCTTCCTCCACCTCTGACGTGACGGTGACAACACGACAATGACAACACATCACCCTCACCCTCACCCTCATGCCCTGTACTGATGTGACGATGGGGTCACACCCTTGCCCACCCTTCCTCCGACCAACATGACAACAATACACTCCTGCCGTCTTGTCCTCACCCATGACACCGCAACGACAATGACAAGCCTCTTGTGTTGAATCACCCTGTCCTCGTCTTCACCCACTTCGGGACAACCTGACAACGAAGTCGTGCTCTCACCCACCCTCCTCCCTCATCATGTCAATGCGACCATGCAACGACGAGGCATCGCTCTCATTGGACTCCCCATCAACTCCCATTCACCTACAAACATGAATATGATGTGTTCATTTTCATGTGGCTGCCAGTGACGCCACATCACCTAGGTCCTAGGTGACATCAAAGTACTAGTAACTTGAAGTACCTACTAATTTAAATACTATAATACATGTAATGGATTGTAATGGTGAGACTTGAGTTAGCGAAAATGACCAATGCCACTCTCTCCAATGAGTCCAATCAGTGTAGTCAGGCATTGCCAGCAGGCAGCTTTTCCAAGCATCACCATCTACTTGTTTTTCTCGCTTTTCATGAGCGGTTAGCCGGCTTGAACCAACTATCACACACTGGTCACTCTTAGCCGAGCCGGTGGTTTGACCGGAGCTAGACTTGTTTCAGTTAAGGTTAGTTGACATGGTGACTACGACTAGGGCTGGCTGTGGCTGGTAGTTGCAGCAACACTACTGGCACCGTCAATGCCGTCACATTCGCCACCCACCTCCAGTCTCTCTCACGTCCCTGCTGGCTGTGGCAGCCACTACTACCCCCCCCAACCTGTCTCACCACCTGTGTCGCCGCAACTTTGAGTTTAAACCCGGACAGGACGTTTACAAGTTCTTTTTCCTCTTCCAGAACAACCTCCCCCAGTCACATGGACTTGAACACTCCTACTTCTGCCAGCACAGGTACTCGGGCTGTCCATGGCACTACTAGGCCCTTCTCCTCCCCCACCCAGCATGTAGCTGCTGTGCGCTCCCCTTCGGCCCTTACCCTAGGTATATCTTGGTCTTCATCACCCCATCTCTCTGTCACCCATGCACCAGCATTTTAGAGCCCTGTTTACCCCACCCACTGTTGGGATCGTTTACTGAGCAGGTGCATCAGCCGTTACGAGGGGGGTAATGTTACGGTTTGACCGTTGGTCACTCTTTTTCCCTTCCCATCCCGCTCAGTGAAGTCCCACTCTCACCTCGCTTGTCTAAGCATAGTGGGGAATGAATGACGAGAAGTATACCAGCATTCCTAGGAAGGTTTGCAGCTGGGAGGCCTTCGTAGGTCGTTCGAGATCTAATACAACCTTGACCTTTTCTTTGTGTGTCGAGAGTGCTAACCATGAAACTTTGTGACCCCAAAGGATGATCAATGGATAGAATAAATGACATTTGGTGGGCGAGAGCATAAGTCCTGCATTTTCAATCACGCCCAGGATCTGATCAAGGTGTTCGATATGCTCCTCGTAAGTTGCTGAATACATGACAATATTGTCTATGTATACCAGGAAGAATAGCCAGAGATAGGGAGCTAATGTCAAACACGGGATTTTCCACTGTCGGAGACACGGGATTTTCTTGGGGTGTGAGAAATGTCGGAGACGTAGATCCTAAGAGAGAGTGGGGGAGGGGGCACCAACTCCAGAACCATGAAGTTGGACTTCTCCGAGGGACTTCAGCTTCAGTGCACGTGCTGTGCCCAGTTCAAGTCACGGTGTCCCTAATTTCTGTTGTCGTTTCCGAAGTCTACTGAGGGAGGTTGTGGAGGTCTGAGGTGCGCCAGCGTGGCGGCACCAAGGAGGTCCAGATGAGCTCCGAGGCTTGGGGGTGATAGACATTGAGTGGCTGTGGAGATGCGGTGCGCTGGGAGGTGAGTCAATGGTCGGACTCGGGTCAGAGGTTGGGGATGACAGAAGGCAGGAGCAGAGGATGATGGCGAGTGAAGGTTTGGGTGCATTTGATAAAGACTCTGAAGGGTTTTAACTGAGGTCTCATGTGGGAGTGTAGAGGAGGAGTGGATTCATAAGAGGAGGAATCAAGGCAAGTAATATTAAGCATAAGACAAGTAATAATCAGACTGAGGTCTACTAACTAAATGTACAGTACTTATAGTAATGTTTGTACACTGCAAAAGGTTCGAAAGTGGAGAGCTCGGAAGTACACTCATACTGAGCTGCGGATAAGTAATACCCAAGTGAGAGGCAGTGTCTCGGAGGTCTGAAGGTTGTGTGTGGTGTAGACACCAGATCTAGGGCAGAGTATACAAGTGGGGATAATATAGGTACAGAATGGAGTTACACTAATGGTACGGTATAGGATTATACCCGTGTGAGGGTCCAAGGTCCGAGTGTTGGGGTTGAGACTGAGGCTAAAGGATTGGAAGGAGGTCGGAAGAGTCAGAAAGGGGTCGGAGAGGTCGGAAAGGGTTGAGTGGGAGATAGAGAGGCTAGTATTTTGCTCTGTCAGGAAATGGGGAACTCGTCCCAAGTGGTGACTGTGTTGAGTTTTTGATAGTCCACGCAAAACCTTGGTTTACCATTCCTGTAAGCAATGACAACCAGGGCACTCCAAGGGCTGATCAATGGCTCTATCACGTCTTGCTGGAACCAGGTTTCTAGTTGTTTCTCAATAATCATTCTTTTCTCTGGCAATGCGCCATACATAGGGACCGCAATTGGTTGTTGCCCATCTTGAGTTCATATGTGCACCCTAGCTGGGTAACTTCCCAGCCGTCTGTCCAGACCAAAGGCACCCACTCGTTTCCATAGCATCTGCCAAGCTTTACCCTTCAGATGATCAGGCAAAGCTCCAACATAAATCAGTTTCTCTAAGTCTTCTGATTTGTAATCAGCCTCAGGGGGCAACTCCACTCCTTTTGGACCCCACAATTCTTCGTCCATGTGATTGTTCTCCTTCATTTTAGGGTCTGCTGACAATGCATGCAGTGCACTTACTACAGTGCTGAATCTTGCACCCTGCTTCATCTTGTCCTCCAAGTCCTTCAGGTTGGTTGGTTGGTTGAATGTCTCCGCTGGTTTCGATATAACGCCTACAGCCACTCCTTTACGGATTACTTGAGCTTTGGAAGATAAGTTCGCTATAGGTATTTGAGGGTTATTGGCGGTGAACAGTACATTGGGTGCTGCAAAGAAACCATCGTCCGAAGTGGATAACAGCGACCATTCCATGAGCCACTCGGGCAAATCCTCCAGTCAACCTGAAACTTCTATGTTGCTTGTTATATCCCGGGAGTATGAAGGTGTCACGGGCTACTCTGATGGTTCGTCCTTCTTCTTCTAGCCTCTTCTTCTTAGCACGGTGCTTCTGTTCATTGATATGGTGGTGTTTGGTCTTGATAAACGAAGCCACCAGGTACATGCTCTGACGCATGCGGTCGAAATCGCCTGAATGCTGAACTAAGGAGGCGGTCATGATGTGGAAGGTCCCTCCAAATTGAATCGACATTCCCTTTTCGAGGTGTCTTGATACCATCAGTTTGTATGCTTGCTGATAATCTTCCCCCAATAGGATTGGTACTGTCATTCGTGGCACTATGTAGGCCTTTACCATGGTCTCCAGGACTTCTCCTTTCTGGATAGCCATGAATACGGGAATGTGAATGTAACCCTTTATGTTCGTATTGGCATCGGTTAGCTGATACAATTTCATCTTCATTCCCTGTCTCAATCAAGGGGGATTCTTGAGGGAACAATAGAGTACTTTGCTGATGAGAGAGACACTGTGCCCAAGTCCAGTCAAAGGTCTAGAACTTTGTTGTCCTTTGAACCTATAGTTCCCCTGGCCGAAACGACCAATATTCCTTCAGCTGCTTTTCTGAGGGGTAAGGAGCACTTAGGGGCCAGTCTAATTGTTTTAACCATTGGAGAAGAACTTCCTTGATTCACCTCCTTACTGCTCGTGAGGTTCGGGGGTGTCTTCCATTAACAATACTCCTTCCAGGGCCTTGGCTATTTTGCAGTACTGGGACCAAATTCTGTCTTAATGGTGGGAATAGATTGCCCATAAGCATACAGTTCCAGTGGGTCCTGGTCTTGGTGATTTCTCCTGACTGGTTCTCTTCTTGGGTTTCCTTGGCGCTTAGGTGTGTCCGATGAGTGATCTGAGTTCCCTAAGCTGGGGTCTGGTTGTGGAGGATTCTCTCTTTCTCGCATCTTTCCCATTTGTACTCGAGCGGACCAGCGGGGAGGGATATCCTGATGACTGTGGTCGCGTGGATTTCGAGAAGCTGAGTTTGCTGGATGGTGTGAGGCACTTTCTTGATTAAACTATGGTGGGAGCTCTTTATGATCTGTTGAGTGCCCCCCAGACCTGGATTGCTGTGTGTGACTGGAATTGGCATTCTTTGCTTCTGTAGTCACCATGTTCAATGGTCTGGCAGGTTGGAAATCCCATCGGACCGAACAAAGGGGCAGGTTAATCCCTATGGAGGCTAACAGCATGACCTCCGCTTGGTCTAATATTACTTCTTGAGCTGTGTGATTCCAAGTCTAATTGTCTCCTTCTCCATCCTATGGCTGGGCACTCTCTATCATTGTTAACCTAGGTACTCCCATCCACATTAAGGCTAGGGCATGTAGGAAATTCACTTCCCTTTCTAGCAACTACTGTGGAGGGGATACAATGGTGGGTAGCATCGGTCCTAAAAGCGGGCCAAGGCAGTTCTTGACGGAGTGAGCTGGAAACATGGAGTCAGTGGACGGTCTCCAATTCCTTTCTCCTCGGCCTCTAGTAATAGGGTACATCATTCTCCCATCTCACTTGCCGACTGAGAGTGAGAGGAAGGTGAGCAAGGTCACACGACCACGTTTCTGATTGGATCATAGCTGATAATGAGTGGGTTGGGCTCCGAGTTGTGCAGGGGAAACGCTGCTGCGAGGTGATCTGGTTCTCTCCAAACCTCCTCAAAGTTTCTTTCTTTAGCTATTCTTCTTCTCTGTCGATTGGATGCCACTTCTGCCATATAGGGAATATTCCTCATCATTTCCATCAGATGACTTCAGGAGGAGCCTAAGTTGGGTCCAGATGTGCTAACCAGGGGGCAGCTGAAAGCATCTGCCTAAACCTGTCATGAGGATCTATAATGTATACAGATTCCTGCCCAGCTAGGGAGCCGAACGAGAGGAGGAATCTTTGCAGCCTGTCTACTGCCAACCAGATCTCCTCAGCAAAACGTCCAGATAGCCAAAACCGAGGTCGGTCAACGCCTGCCAACATGCCCCGGTCTTTGATGTCCAACGGTTCCAACTTTTCTTTTTGTTGATAAATTTGAACTATGTGTGCTAACTACTCGCCTTCGTCTCCTTCGAAGTATTGGTTCTTGAGTTCCTTGTAGTAGGGGTTGGTAGCTGGTGGCAACTCCACTGTGATAAGGTGTGAAGCTATCCTTCCTTCGCTCAATTACCTCTTCCCGAATCAACGCTGAGCGGAGAACATGATTGTGGGGTATTCAAGAAAGTTCCTGGGATGAGGAACAAGGAAGGTTGGCTGGGTTCTTCAACCACCAGCAGAGAGGAGGGAGGTCGGGAATGGACTTCCAAATTTGCCCCAAGCCGAGACGGTGGTCTGCTCATAGTCCGTTATTCGTCCAGACTCAGGAGGTGGGAGTCCAGATTTGTCCACCTCTGAGACGGTTTTTGGGATTGTACAGAGCCTGAATCAGGAGTGTCACAAGTGGAGCTCGGTAACTTAGGAAAGGGCCCAAGTAAAGCTCGCAACCGAGTGAACTGAGTAGAAACAGATAGTATTGAGTAGCATAGTAATTGTAAAAACGTGAATGGCAGTTGTAGCTTCTGTGGAGCGATGAAGAGGAGTGTCAAAGTAGTGGTAAAAAAGAGTAAGTCATTTTACTATATTGGCGACTGTAAGTATTCATTCACGGGACTCCCTATTCTTCTTCGTAAAAAAGAAGGAGAGTGGACTTTGTCCATGTCAAGACTACTGCTACCGTAACAAACATATCACTCACAACGCCTATCCTCTTCCCCTAATCTCTGACCCCATCAACAAACTTAAGGATGCCAAAACCTTTACCAAGTTTGATGTCCAATGGGGCTATAACAATGTTCAAATCAAAGACGGACACCAATGGAAAGCTGCCTTCATCACCCATAAAGGCCTCTTCGAACCCACTGTTGTGTTCTTCGGTCTTACCAACTCACCCGCCACCTTCCAACGTTTTGTGAATGACTCTTTCTGCGATATGATTGCCGAAGGATGGCTTGTTATCTATTTGGATGACCTCCTAATATTCTCCCCCGATGATGATATCCACCAAGAATGCACCAAATGTGTTCTCCAGCGCATGACCGAACTCGAACTCCATCTAAAGCTCGAAAAATGCCACTTCAACATTCCCAAGGTTGACTACCTCAGAATGATTGCCAAACCTGGACAACTCGCCATGAACCTGGACAAACTTGACGGGATTGCGAGTTGGCCCACACCTACTAAAGTCAAGAACGTATAATCTTTCCTTGGCTTCACCAACTTCTACTGTTGCTAAATTCCTGACTACTCCAACGTCGCTCGACCCCTCATCAATCTCACCAAAAAGAACCTCCCTTGGGACTAGTCTCCCTCCTGTCAAACCACCTTCGACACCTTGAAATCCCTTTTCCTTGCAAAGCCGGTTCTCCATATGTGTCATATCCCAGAATTCCACCAAGTTCCACTCAACCCTTTCTGACCTCTCTGACCCTTTCTGACCCTTTCGACCTCCTTCCAACCCTTTAGTCTCGGTCTCAAACCCAACTACTTGGACCTTCGGATCTTCATACAGGTATAAACCTATACCACCCTATTAGTGTAGTTCCATTCCATATGTATATTATCCCCCACTCATGTACTCAGCCCTAGATCCGGTGTATACACCACACACAACCTTCAGACCGCCGAGACACCGCCTCTCACTCAGGTATTGTACCTATCCGCAGCTCAGAACGAACTTACCTCCAAGCCTACACTTCCGGACGTTTGCAGGTACAAACATTACTATAAGTACTGTACATTTAGTTAGTAGACCTCAGTCTGATTATTGCTTGGCATTGCTTATTGCTTGTCTCTGACTATTTGTCTTAGACTACTACTTGTCTTCATCCTCCTATGAATCCATTCCTTCTCTACTCTCCCACACAAGACCTCATTTAACAACCCTTCAGAGTCATCACCAGATGCACCCAAACCTTAACTCGCTGTCATCCTCTGTTCTTTCTGCCTTCCGTCATCCCCAACCTCCAACCTGAGTCCAACCACCGACTCGCCTCCCAGCGCGCTGCGTCTCCGCAGCCACTCAACGTCTATCACCCCCAAACCTTGGAGCTCACTTGGACCTCCTCAGTGCTGCTGCGCTGGCGCACCTTGGACATCCATACTCTCTTTTGGTTGACATGGGAAACAACAACAGAAATTAGGGACACCATGACTTGAATTGGGCGCAGCACATACGCTGAAGCTGAAGTCCCTCCGACAAGCCCAACTCTGTGGTTCCAGAGTTGGCACTCACACTCTCTTAGGATCTCCATCTCCAACATTTCTCACACCCCAAGAAATCCCGTCTCTCCGACAGTGGAAAATCCCATGTTGGACAATATGCCTCTCTGCCCCTTTTGCTATCGCCACCAACACTTTCAAATACGCGTCTGGCGCAATCCTCCTACAAACCAACTCTAACGGGACTGGCATCCCTGCTCTTACCTCTCCCATTCCTTTTCTCCTGCGGAACGCAACTATGATATCTATGACCATGAACTCCTCGCGGTCATCTGTGCTCTCAATTTGTGGTGTCATTACCTTCACGGCTCACATTTCAAAGTCCAAGCTTTCACTGACCACAAAAACCTTACCTTCTTCCATCCCCCCCAGGCTCTCAACCATCAACAAGCCTGATGGCTTATTGACCTTGCCAACTTCAATCTAAAAATGATACATGTCCCAGGAAAGCTCCTCACCGGTCCTGATGCCCTCTCCTGTTGCCCTGATCTCCTTCCATCATCTGACGATGACAACAATGGTGTCACTCTCCTTCCCCCTTCCCTCTTTGTTAACCTCATTGATACGACCCTCTTCCGCCACGTGGAATCTGCTTCTGCAGGCAATCCTCTCATTCTTCTAGCCCTGCAGTCCATGAATGAGGATATCCCCTTTCCATTCTGCTCTTGACTCTCTGACTGGCAGGTTGACTGTCAAGTATGCAATTTTCACTGTCAGAGACAGGATTTTGAGGGTGTAGGTGTAAGGAGATGTCAGAGATGGAGATTCAAAGGAGTGAGTGAGTGCCAACTCCGGAACCACAGAGTTGGACTTGTCCAAGGGACTTCAGCTTCAGCGTACATATGTGCTGTGCCCAGTTCAAGTCACGGTGTCCCTAATTTCTGTTGTCATTTCTGAAGTCTACCGAGGGTGATTGTGGAGGTCCAAGTGAGCTCTGAGGCTCGGAGATAATAGCTGTTGAGCGGCGGTGGTGCAGCGCACTCGGAGGTGAGTCGATGGTTGGACTCAGGTCGGAGGTCAGGGTGTTGACATTGTAGTATAGTATTTCATTCTTTATCATAGTGTAGTGTTGTATACTGTATATGGTTAACACCATTACATAAGCGAACCACTAGTACATACATTCGAACTCAGTGTCTGAGTTCTAATAACATCTCTTCCACTTACCACTACCTGCCATTACAAGTGTTTAACCCAACCGGTGAGCACTAGTACTTCCTACCTCATACTAGTCTATGCCTGGACTTCAACAGGTTATGAGCCCTGATAGCAAAGCAACATAGTGCCTAACATCTGCAACGTCTGCTAGCTTGTTAGACCCAGTTCAGACACTGCGCGGAAACACTGCATGTGTATAAACCTTTGGTGGCACTGTGTCCCACTGCTTAATGCTGAATAGAAAAAAAAACTGACTAAAGGGGTAAGTCAGGTCTATAGTGAGGGGGTCTGCAGGTGCAATATGTTCATCCCCAAAGAGGATCCTGGAAGGCTAGTGAAGACTCAGGTTATAGGGAATGATGAGGAGGAGGTTTTATAGTTGACCGCAGGTAGTCCGAAGCACGGGAAAGTAGTCTGAGTGGCGATTGGACTGTCTTGTGTGTTGTGGAGAGGTGGAGAAGGTGCAGGATGTGGTCGACGAGCCCTGTAGTGGACTTGGACGTGTGGAAAGTAGTTCGGGAAAAGGGAGATGGAAAGACAGATGATCAAAGATGCATTCAGAAATGCTAAGTACGGTGTTTTATAGTCCGTGAATTGCCCAGGACTGTGTAGCTACTAGGAATAAGGTTCAGAACTGTAAGAAAACAATACTGGAAGTATACTAATGAAAACTACTGACACTAAAAGGAGTCTGATGTCAGTCTGACCAGTTTTGTCATAGGACTGTGTTTTCGGACTTCCTGTCAAGACCGTGCTTTCTACTCTGAGGGTACTCTGAAAGGTTCGGAGGTACTTAGCACTCCGGACTCGGCTTCACTGTATGTGGTGCGCCCTTGTCAAGAAGTCTGGGGTGTCCTGAAATTGGTCAGGGGTCAGAATGGTTGGGGTGGTCGGGGAACGTTGTAGGTCGTCAGGGGATGACGGTGATGATCAGAGAGAGTCGGATGTGATGGATGCAAGGTGTAGCATCGAGCTAACCTGTGAGGGGATGACAAGGGGACTCGTCAACTTCAGAGAGAGGAGGTAGAATATCGTAGTGGAGAATCAGACTAGAGTATAAGGTGATAAAACTATGTGTATATATGAAGGGAGAACACTGTGGAAACCTCAAGAGGTTGCAGTGTTCTGAGGCAGAAAGCTGTCCCGGAGGTCAACTCGGTGCAAGAGCATTCCCAAGTTGCGGGGCTGCCATGGACAATACTAATTAGCGAGACTAGTTCAAATGGAGATAAGGAAGGTACTGTAATGGACGGGGGTAGTAAGAGTGTCAAGTAGCTCTGAGGTCTCGGAGCCGTGTCGGACTGAGGGTACTGGTTCAACCATCTCGGACATGACAGATTGAGTCAGAACTTACTCGGAGTGCTCAGAAGCAAGCCTAAAGTACGGGATATGACACTTCTGGACTTCAGACTATGTTCAATATGGACCAGAATAGTTTGGACTAGTGTGGGAAAGTGGGCGGAAACGCTCGGAAATAGGTGATACCAACCTAGAGCAGCTCGGAGCTCTACAAGGTGCAGGGGACTGGTATGGGGAGACTGTGTCGGCTCAATACGCTGACACATTCGCGTTATAGAACTTACAATGTCTTCCTCCTCCTCTACCAAAGCTACCATCCCCATTCTCACTGGTGCCAACTGGAACCAGTGGTGGCCTTCTATGGCTGCCTATATTCAGGCGAGCGGATGTTTCTGGTCAACCGAGTTCACCAAACTGGTCTTGGGCTCCTCGCCCACCAAAGATGATCAAGACTTCTTTATTCAGTGGACCAAGGCCAACAACACCCTCATAGGGTGGTGTGATGGCAGGGGTGTGGTGGCTGGTTGGTCGAGGGTGAGGGTGAGGCAAGGAGGGGGAGGTGGTGGCATTGGCATTGGCGTGCATGTCACCAGTGTCATCCTCGTCCGCATGAGGGTGGAGAGGGAGAGGTCCTAGGCGTCGGCGCTGTTGCATTGTCATGGGGTAGGTGAGGAGGAGGGAAGAGGGCAAGGACGTGAGGAGGACGGGAACTACTGTACATAGACGAGAGATGATGCAGTGCTCGCAATTGTGAGCGCTGCATTGTTCCTTGTCGGCGTCGTCGTCATGCGGTCGAGGGAGCTGAGGAGGATGAGGACAAGACAAGAGATGACATTGCGCTTTAAAGATCCTTGCCCAGCTGTGATGGTTTCCTAAGGGTAGAAAACCTAACAAAACAGACTGTAGCAAGAGTAGAAATAGTTAGTGGGTACAATTAGTCCGTCCCAAAAGAGACTCAAAAGGAAAGGGAGAAGTCCAGGAGAAGTCTGAGTGGAATTCGAACATTAGTCTGATAGTCCAAGTGGTATCAGGCCTATGGAATGAAGGAGAGAAATGGTAAGTACACAGTAGATGGTTTACTGCGTTCGGTGTTGAAGACAGTGACAGTAACGGTAGTTGTGAGCCAAAAGGAAGCTGGTATTTTCGATACCGTACATGAATATTATAGCCTGAGCATTCTCGGACTCTAACTATGACCAGGAACTACTAGCCGTGACATGAAACCTAAAGGAGTAATGAAAATACACCATTGGAAAATAGCAAACAGGCACCACCATCTGTCTAGACAGAATGGAGCATTTTATATAGCAGCCGTCACATGTGATCGGTCCGGAGTTTAAGGACCTAAGGGGAAACAATGATGAGGTCACTGAAGTCCACGGAAGGCACGTGGCAAGGAAGGACAACGGGACCAAGAAGCAGTGGAATGAGTGATAAGATAAGATCAGAATAAATGCACAGAACTTCATATGGAAGACTGAGAAGACCGACACTCCAGAGTGCTGGAGTACCTTTGGACTAAGACAGCTGGGCTCAGACTTGCCAAAGAGGGATCAGAGATGATTTTGGAGTGAAAGGGGACTCTGGGAAATGTGGGGGAAATGGAGGATACACCTACAGAGACGTACCAGTCTCTACATCCGAGGGGGACTTTAGATGCTGACTGTCCTCAGTCAGCTATGCGTGTTGTTGTTGGCCGACTAAGCTGTGGAAGCGGAGTTACAAGTCCAAACAATGAAAAAAAACTCGTGTTCCGCACATGGCCTTTCTCTCTCTTCATCTATCATCATTCAAACGGCATGTCCCAATTCAAAGCTAAATTCAACCAGTTCCACACTATGACTGACATGGGCCTCGACCATCGGCCGGCCGTCAAGGCAATGTGCAAGACGGCGGTGGAGGCCCTCAACGCGCTTGCGAGGTGCATACCCGACAATAAGGAGGAGTTAAGAGATGAGATAGAGGATTGGGTGGGACGGTTCGACCATGCAATGCTGAGTAGTCTGAGTGACTTGGCGTTGAAATAGGCTAACACGGGCTTACATTCGGTAGGGTGAGTAGACGGCTGCCAAGAAGGAGGTGGACCAACTCCAGGTCTCTGCGGAGCTGGAGGACAAAGATGTGACACGGATAATGGATGCTGAATGGGTACAAGCGGGGTGGAAGGAGAGGATGGAGAAGGAGCAGGCCGCCGCACTAGCGGCCAAGTCGAAGACAGTTGAGCACGAGGACACCGCAGGCAAGCGCGCACCCCTGGCCACGCAAGAGTTGGCGATCAAGGTTGACGAGGTAGAGGAAGCAGTGGCGCTGTTGGCCGAGTGGGGGTCGTCAAAGGTGATCTCCGCCTCGGTCAGCTTGTTGGGATTCAAGGTAAGTGCAGGTAGTTTGGTCAGGGGTAGATACTGACGCTGGACTCAGCAAGGTTGAGACAAGGAGGAGGGGGAAGATAGCGATGATGCTGGCGCACCACGGAAGAGGCCAGCGCCGACAGTGGTGATAAAGGATATGAGGTTAGTGCGTTGGCCCGTGGATAGGTCGTGCAACAAGTGCCGAGAAGCGGGGGAGACGTGCTACAAGGGCCCAAGCACAGCGTGTAAGCGCTGCCATGGGCAAAAGGTAGCGTGCTCGGTCATGGGGGGTCGTAGTGACCTGAGGAGGAAGGGGATGGTGACTGCGACGTTGGCGCCGCCTTGTGGTAAGTACCTCTTTATTTTTATTTTTATCTTCGTTGGACTAACAATATGACAGCACTCCGGCCATTGCAAGCAATGCAAACGGTCGAAGGACAGTGGATCGCCACGTCCCACCGTGCCATCAATTTGGCCAGCGGCAGCGAGGACGAGGGCAGTGGAGGGAATGAGGCAGAGGAAAGCGAGGTGGAGGTGGTAGAAGTGTCATCAAGTAAGCCAAGGAAGAAGATGGGGTGTGATGAAGGGAAAGGAAAAGGGAAAGGCAGTGCCACTGAAGAAGAAGACCGTCCACCTGCGTGGGCCTCTTACCCGCCAGATGGACTTGGTCGGCACGCAGCTCCTCCAGATCCGGGGCTCCATCAGGGCGCTGGAGGTTGAGCATGAGGGCCTCCTCATCGAGGTGTCGGAGATCATGGAAGAACTCGATGGCGAGGACTTGTCCCAACTGAGCAGACTCCTACCCTTTCATACAAGGGGGATTTGTTAAGGACCGTGCAACTCCTGACCGGATTTCTGAAACCCTGAAAATCCCAGAGTTTGCTCGGATGCAATGGGACGTCGGCCTCAGCTGATGTGCTGTGCCCTTGTTGCAGTTCGGGTCCTGGAGGTCGGAAGAGGTCGGAGACGGAGGTGCGCTCAGACAGCGATCAGACAGTGATTGTGACAGCTGACGATGAGGGGGAGCAAACCCGAGGTGTTTTGGGACGAGAGGACCATGAGGGGATTCATCCCAAACAGGCAAGAGGAAAGTCAAAGACAATAGGAGTTTGTCTAAGTCGATATTTGAACTAAAGTACAGGAG
>JBBPNE010000283.1:0-30485 GCA_038090735.1 Xerocomellus amylosporus | reverse complement strand
TTCTGGCCGGATCTGGAGATGTGAGCATACTTGCGTGGACCGGAGAGTCTGGCAGCTACAACAGTTGTCTGCCCGCCCATATCGCGGTATTCAACCAACTAGCCACGTCACACCTCCCGTCACCCATTCAGGATGCCGAGATGGACAGAATCATCACTGCGTCGCACTGCTCTTCATTCGACCTCGACGTGGCCCTAAGGTTGTACGACCGTCTCGCTGAGCTTCCTGCACCTTGGTTCGCAGCGAATCGGATGAAACTTCCATGCATCATTTTCAAACTCCCGTCCTTTTCACTTGATCGCACACGTCCTGATCGCGTTTATCTCGCGAATACTAGGGCCTTTGGGATGGTGGAGATCAAAACGAGCTCTGACCTCTCTCAGATGAATTCTCTGTATCTCGTTCACCCCTGGTTGGATACTCTCCTGGAGCACGAAGATATGCAAAGCGGCGTCATCGCGGAGGATGAGGACGATTCCTTGCCGCTTCCTGAATCTGAACCTCCGACACCCCCTTCTCCCGTGTGTATGGCGCCAACGGACAGAGAGACGCGAGCACGACGGTTCGTTGCCCGTCTTAGACAGCCATTTGGTGCACTCTTGGTCAGGTTAGAATCGATGGGTCGACGTGTGGTAGGCAAGCGGGTGGCGGCTGATAGCCTGATCACTGTACAATTTCAGGAGAACGTTTCGTTGGCTGATGTTCTCTATAATGTACGCACAATCGACGTTTTGTAACTTGCGCAGCATCCACATGTTTCACTTACTATGCCACAGTAATTAAACGTTGGTATCTCGATGTGAGTAAGCATGTCGGACACGACAGAGATTTTGTGACCCCTAATCTCTTCCAAGGGTCGTTCAGCACTCGGGCCTGAGGCCTGACAATATTAATCCTATTGATAACCTTTCCTTCCCTCCGCACCCGAATACAGAACAGGGAGCAGATTTATGGTAAGGGAGGTCTGCCGGAGGACTGAGTTGAGGGGGCCGTTCGATCGTGCCTCCACATCAGAAGAGAACTAGACGTTCCCTGGTCGTCTACTTCCGGTTACTTGGGCAAGGAACGACGATAGTCCATGTTTATCACCAACGTGTTTGACGTCGCTGGTTCCGAGTTTGGCAGTGTCAGCCGCATATCGAACTCGATGACGCGTTGAAATACGGACTACTGAGCTCCAGTGAACGCCCAGACGTCTTTCTCGCAGCTAACAATGTTCGCCTCGTGACACTCTCCCAAGTGTTCGTAGCCGTATATCGCTTGGTCGTACCCGTCGTCCTCCTATAAGTCATGCGGTCGGTGATGCAAGAAGTTAAGCACAAGAAGCGGCCGAATTGATGGCGTTGCTCGATGATAACGCTCGTATCGATGGTCCGGTTACCATCAAGAATGTCTTGCCGATCGACTTGTGCTCACAGGACGCGGTCACGTCGACGTCGTTGCTACTGGATGCCGCTGGACCCGCGAACCCATGGCAAACGTTAATCATCGTGAGGGCGTCTTCGTTCGTGCTTCTCTTGCGATATCGAAGCATCGCGTGCTCCATTTGGAAGTGGACGAGGTGCGTATTAGATTGGCAGTTCGAGGCGTCGCTCAATTGGCGGTGATCATGATCGTACAGCGGTTTATTGCCGCCAAGGTGGAGGTGATTCGGACAGAGTTAATGCTGCACATTCAGCACGTCCCGCGTTTGGTAGGTCATGTTGACCCGAGATTTCAGGAGGCTGACGTGGATGGTGTCAGTTACAGGTGCCGATTGGGATGCATGACACGCGGCTCGTCAGATATACGCCGATGAGACTGCCGTATCTCAGGGGGGAAGAACAGGCGGGGCCGTGGTGTGGGGGTGAGGCCGTTGAGAGGTCGATTGTACCCGCCGCACCCGGGTCTAGTGCGGGAACGGAAGGACGTTCTCTGCGCAAGAAGTACGTGCAACTGCTCACGGAAGGCGCAATGCGACGTCGGTTACACATGGATCGGCCAGAGCGCGTCGGGTTTGAGGGTGCACCGAAGAGACCGAAGAGAGGGATAGATGTCGCGAAGAGCCACGGGGAGAACGTGGTCAAGAGGAAGGCATCGACGAACGCGACGAACATGGGCACCTCGCACGCTGAAGGGAGTGCGGATGGGGACGGGAGCTCGGAGGAGACACGAGGGTCAGAAACGAATGGGGCAGACACGCCGAAGCAGGTGCGGATGGAGCGAAACATGCACGCGGTGCTCAGCGAGAACTTGTCGATCCCGAACATGGTGCCGGCGTGGTCGTCGCGCAAGGCAGCCGAGAGTGTGCAACAGCACGGTGGCTGCGCCTGCAGCTCTACTAAATCACCCGCCATTCCACGCCTCTCGAACACCATTTTATCACTCCGGATCGTCTGCCGTGCATTCTCACCGTGTTCGCTAGGCTGGCCGTCCTCTTCGTAGTGTTCCCGGAGACTGTCCAACAAGCGCGGAATGAGCGCGGACGCTTCGTTTTGGGTGCATGCGGAGATGACTGCAAAGTAAATACGTCGACTGCTCCACGGTGAAGAACGTCGGTGAAAACGGATCAAATGCAAAGGGAAGAGAACAGAACAGGACCACGACGTACGTTGCCCGGAATGCCCCACACGCCGATAATCAAAAAGATGGTCGCGAGCAAGTTCCCAAACGTACACCGTCAACCCGCGCCCAACACACACCGATCGATCGATCGACAAACTACGGTACATGAAGACATGGAGGATGCTGTCTCTGACGAGCACGCCCATTAAGTCGGTGACCTTCCACCTGGGCAATATCCATTGCATGTCCAAGGCATGCTTGAGGAACTGTCCCAGTGCACCAAAGCATGTTGAACGTGTGGCATTTAATATATTCGAGGACATGAGAAGGAGGGGATGGGGATGGGATTATCCTTCGACGCGGCATCGTGCGCATCCGTCGTTGGCACTCAGGGCGAAACTGTCGTCGATTGTCGACGTTGTCGCCCGGAATTTCTGGATGGTAAAGAATGGGCTAAGACAAGACAAGACCTTCTTCCACTCATTCTTCGTATACCTGCCACGTGCACGTTGAGAAGGAGACTGCATCTACCCATGCAAGGCAGCGGGTCGCTCCACCCCGAAGCGACACTGTTCCAACCGACATCAAGGCTAGCCCAAACACCTTGATTTACCCGTCATTGTGGGGCGTCTCCATGTCAGACTGGATTAGTAGACGGGAAAGAGAGACGACTAGGCTGCGTGGTCTATCGACACACCCCAATTGTAAAGCAAAAGGTAGCTGTTGTTGCGAACGAGGACAAGAATGAACGGAAATCCTAAGGGCCAACGAATGTGTAGGGAACAGAGGCTGTACGACAAGTGATGATCAAAGAAGCGGTGGGCCGGTAGATTGGGGCATACGTCATTGAAGTTGGGCAAGCCAGATCAACACCTTGCCCGCGAATGGCGTGCACAGAGGTTCTCTGAGATATACGTGGAGGTGGAAGGATGGTTGCGAGGAAAAACTATCCAGGCTGCAGGGTGGGACTACGTGTTAAGCATAGGAGAACTTATACGTGGGTGAGATCGGTGTAACAACCTGCCCGCAAACCAGGTGAGGATGCGTAACGCACACGATCGACTGCCTGTCTGCACCGTGGAGGAGGACATTCGCTATCTCATCCACCTCGACGAAGAAACCCGCGGTTTGTCTTGAATTCGTCGAGCACATATTGAAGTATGCTGCAGCACGAAACTTGTCGGCCTCGCAGACAGTTCTTCGTATGCATGTTTTCGTGACGCGGCGCCAAGTCGGTGACCGGTGATTACTGGAAAGGCGGCCCGCGTGAACAAGTGCCGAACACGAGGTGACGGAACGCGTGGACTGATCTAGATCGATGAAGGGCAACGGGTATACAATGCGACTTGTTCATTGACTTTTACCACTGCTGTGCGTCAGTGTCGTTGATGAATGCAATGACCGGTGCGTTCTGGTGAAATGGAGCTGCAGTGATGCTAACCGTTCAACAAGAGGGGTCCCCGATCATCGAAATCGACGGCGGCAACTGCATATCGACAGTGGTATTTGCAGCGAATGGCGAGTACATCATCGGCGGTGGTGATGATGGACTTGGAGTGTGGCGAGTGGAAGACGGCAAGCAAATGGCAACATTGGCAACGCAGTCACGTGTCTGGTCTCTCGCAGTGTCGAAGGACAGCAGATGGATCGTAGCGGGGACAACCTGGGGCGATGTTCTTCTGTGGGACGCAAGGACATTCGAAAAAGTCTTCTCGCACAAGGACAATTACAGCACCATCCTTGGCGTCGATTTCTCGTCCGACTCGACTCGACTCTTCACTGCATCGGAGAATGGCGTAGCCACCGTCTGGGACGTCGCAACTCGCAAAAAAGTACAAACACTCGACCTCAAGGGTTACGTGATAGCAGCGAAGTACTCCCCGCAAGGCGACCAAATTGCGGCAGCCGCTCGTGAGTTCGTTCGAGTCTGGGACAGCAACGATGGCCGCTTGCTCGTGCACATCCCAGTAACAGTAACCTCGGATTTCAACAAAGGTCTCCTTTGGTCCAACAACCACCTCTTTGTCGTATCGGACAGTACAATCAAGAAATTGGAAACATCCACCGGGTCAACAGTCTCCGAATGGCCAGTGCCCAATACCAACGACTCGTCGTGCATCGACCTTCCAAAGCATGGGGAATTCATCGCGTATTCTACAAACGATACCGTCACGTTTTGGGACACGTCAACACACACCCAGCTCGGTCTCATCCAACACACCCAACCCATACGTTCAATCGCACTCTCACCAGACGACCGGTTTCTCGCAATTGGTGGAGAAAACGAGAAAATCACCGTCAGTATCGTTGGCGCATCTCAACAGCTTTCTTGTTCCGCTCGTCTTTCCAAACAGGTTCCAACCCCTGTGTCTCCTCTGCATCCCACGTTCCAGGAGCCTGACATTCAGATCGACAACGCTGCGCTTGATTCATGGAAGCACGATCAGCTCGAGAACGCGAACGCGCTATTGACCGCAGCCATCGCCGAGTCTCGGAATCCCAACCATCATGCACTCGCTAGTCGAGCTCTCGTCCGGGCTCGTTTGCGGCGGTGGGACGAAGCGCTCGTGGATGCGGAGCAGGTGCTTGTTGCTCTGTTCTCACATACACTGACATTGACATCAGTTTACACCAAGGCCATCGAAATTCAGCCATCCGTCATTGGTTACATCGCACTGAGTGTAACGCTGGTCGGCAAAGGGGATAGGCACAGCGGCTATCGGGCCTGCGACATCGCATTCGAACGCTTCCATTCATCTCATGTTAGCTTTCTCCTTCTCGTCAAGGTCTGTATTCTCGAACTTAGTTCCCCCTCAGCTGCTGATACCCCTTAGGCTATGATTGTGTTTATGGCCGGAGAGCACCGCGATGCGATATCACGCGTCGACGACCTCATCGCAACGATCCCCTTCAACTCAATCTGCTATGTAGTTCAGGCATGTGCACGCCCTCTGCCATGCGGCGAATATCGCCACTGACATTTCCCGCAGGCATACATGTATCTTCTCCTCGGAAACTCGCACATGGACCACAGAGACTACAAGGGGGCAATGCTATCTTTCGAGCGTGCACAAGCCCAAATGCGACACTACGGGGGCCCGCTCTTGGTGATCTCATTGGTAAGCCTCGGTGTATCGCAACGTACCGAGATCACTCACCGACTCTGACAGATATCCGGATGGAAATTTGATAATCTCGACATCACGATTCGACAACGTCTGTGTGAAGCATTGTTTGCAGCGGGTCGTATGGAGGATGCAGGCGAATCTCTTCTCAAGCTGGTAAAGACCCTTGACGAAGAGGTCTACATGAGTGGATCCACCACCGAGTGGATTTCTGGTTAGTGTACGTTTATATGTTTGCTTTCATGCATTCAAACTTTTCCGCCAGGTTTTACTCATCAATGCCTCTCCGCTCCCGAAAGCGACGGTGGTGCAGCCGCAAATGCAGCACGACACGATGATGTGCCGACGCCTCACGCCACCCTCAATTCGCCGACCACACCACTCTTGAGGGAGTGGGCAAAGGCAACATTGGCGAGACACTCGTGGAAGGACGCCTTGGTCGCCGCTACCGGCGTGAGTATCTTCTGGTCTGGTACCCTTCGTGGGATTGACACTCGGACGGTTTGCAGTTCACACTTCCCAGGGTCACGATCTACCGGGTCGTATGTGAACATCTGGAAAAGATGGACCGCGTCACGGATGCGGTCGAGTGTTTCCACCACATGACGACTGAATTGGGAGGAAAGATGAACCTGCGTGGTGAGCACTGGAAATGGATTCTTGGTGAGTACTAGTGCTCGCAAATCCCGTGTACTCAGTATCATCGCTTGCGTCACATTTTCTGTCAGACTTCCGGCAGTGTTCCTTCAAGAAATTGGAGCATCTCGGAGATATCGCAGCGGATGCCCAGCGCTATGACGAGGCCATCTCCCACTATTCGGCCGCATTGTCCTTCAGTCTCCCCTCCCCACAAGCCATTCTCGTGAAGCGAAGCAAGGCACGTCTGGCAACCGGGCCATGGAAGCAGGCTCTCGATGAAGCAAACCAGGTACATCATGTTTGCCTCATGGAGAACAATCTTATTGACCCATCATCATCATCAGGTAATCGCACTCGATCATTTGTCACCACGGGGCTACGAGATGAAGCATGCAGCTTTACACAAGGCAGGAGACTTCGACAGCGCGGTTGATGCGCTCGAGACGATGCTCTCGAAGATAGCGCAGTCACGTGATCCGAGTGAGTTGTACCTTGTTACTTACCATGATAACGACGATTTGTTCACATTATTCGACAGAATATGGTGACCGCATTAGCACATCGAGCACAAGAGCAACAATTCGCGAAATTGTCCAACGGACTATACGTCATTCGCCACGTGTGCTCATCAACACGACCGCCGGGCGTCTGCACAATAAAGCCGAGCAGGCATCTGCATTCGAATCCTTGCCAATCTTCAAAGAACTCGTCTCATCGATGACGACACGCATCGACTCCGTCTGGATTGAGCGTGAAGTAAAACAGTACTTCCGATACGTGATGCTATCGCACACGTGGGAAGAGAATGAACCCCTGTTCCAGGACGTCATACGCATCGCAATATATGACCTGGCGAAATCTCCGACTCATGACAAGCTGAAAACGTTCTGCGAGATCGTTCGGGATGCCGGATTCAATTGGGCATGGAGCGACACGTGCTGTATCGACCAATCAGATCACTCCGTGCTGCAAGAAGCCCTCGTCGCCATGTTCAAGTGGTACCACGGTTCCGCCATGATGATCGTTTCCCTCTATGGTGTTCGCTCTCCGTCGCAGCGCGGCGCTCTTGTGAAGAGCAGATGGAATACTCGTGGCTGGACGCTTCAGGAATACTTTGCTGCCACGGTCATCCAGTTCTACACGGAAGATTGGACTCTCTATCTGGATCTGGATTTGCCGAACCACAAAGAGTCACCACAAGTGATCGCAGAGATGGAGCAAGCCACCGGGGTGTCTGCACAGCAATTGACGGCACTCCGTCCGGGGTTAACCAGCATTCGGGAGAAACTGTGTCTTGCTTCGACCAGGAAGACAACACGGGTGGAAGACGCGGCATACTCAATGCTCGGCATTTTCTCGGTTACTGGTATAACCCCAATATATGGTGAAGGGGAGAAGCCACTAGGACTTCTATTGGCGAATGTTCTGGCCGGATCTGGAGATGTGAGCATACTTGCGTGGACCGGAGAGTCTGGCAGCTACAACAGTTGTCTGCCCGCCCATATCGCGGTATTCAACCAACCAGCCACGTTACACCTCCCGCCACCCATTCAGGACGCCGATGTGGAAGAAATCATCACCGCGCCGCACTCCTCTTCATTCGACCTCGCCGTTGCCCTAAGGTTGTACGACCGTCTCAAAGAGTTTCGTCCCCCTTGGTTTACAGCAAATCGGATGATACTTGCATGCATCGCTTTCGAACTCCCATCCTTATCACTCGATGAAACACGTCCTGACCGCGCTTATTGCGCGAACACTAGCGCCTTTGACGTGGTGACAATCACAACGAGCTCTGACCTCTCTGGGATGGATTCTCTGTATCTCATTCACCCCTGGTTGGATACACTCCTGGAGCACGTGAAGGATGCCTCGTCGCTTCCTAAACCTGAATCTCGGTCGCCCCTTTCTGCCGTGCGTATGGCGCCAATGGACAGAGAGACGCGAGCACAACGGCTCGTTGCCCGTCTTAGAAAGCCATTTGGTGCACTCTTGGTCAGGCTAGAATTGATGCATGGACGTGCGGTGGGCAAGCGGGTGGCGGCTGATAGCCTGATCAGCGTACAATTGGCGAAGAACTTCCCGTTGGCTGATGTTCTCGACAATGTATGCACAATCGATGTTTTGTAACTTGCGTAGCATCTCGGACGACGATTGACATGTTTCACTGACTATGCTACAACAACTGAAACGGTCAAACTTGTCGGTTGCTCGACGCGTGTGGGCATGTCCTCGCACACGACTGAGATTTTGTAACTTCTTCCAAGGTTCGTTAGGGACGAGTCAGCCTCGGGTCACTGGCAAACATTATTAACTAGTCTGACCGTCTAGTAGCGTGAGCCAGCAGCCAGTGTTTCGTCAATCGCGTTGTGGGTGTGTGGTATCGCTGTTGTTGGTTGAAATGCGTGATGCAGCAAAGGGGACAGAAACAAGAGTATCTTTGCTTCCGTATGCCACTGCTCCATGGTCGCAAGCACACGCCCACGACAGACCACCCCGAGGTTGTCTGTATGAATGAGGAGGGTGACGACTTGAACGTACCTCGAGTCTTGCTCCCCAGGTACGTTATTCTCAGATGATGGCCGCAGTGTGTGTGTAAATTTGAGTCACGGCGCCGTCATCTAGGCGTTGGCTTCTGGCGCGTTGGATTTGCCAGTGGGGGTCAAGGGACCACCTCGGCGACATCGGTCTGCGACGAATCTGTTGAACGCCCTTTAGTCGGTGCACTTCGTCAAAGGCAACCATTGGTTTTGGATCATACTTGAGGAACTGTCCAAGAGCCTCACCGCGTCAGCATCCCCATTCGCATCCCCATTTCCACCTTGCAATGGACGCGAAGCTGGCCTTGAATATCTGTGTTGACGGTGAACGCGCGGGCGCGCAGGCCTAAACACCCAACTGCCTGGGGGACCGCCCACGTGACGATGCGGGTATCCCTGGCATCCCAATACCGTGTGCAGACTGCGAAGCCATAAACGACCCAAATAAGGTTTCGTGTCCACGTTTATCATCAACGTGTTTGACGTCGCTGGTTCCGAGTCTAGGAGAGTCAGCCGCAACTCGAACTTTTGGGGCGGCTGACGCGTTGAAATACGGACCGCTGAGCTCCAGGGAGCACCCAGACGTCTTTCTCGCAGCCAGACATCACGCCAACAATGTCCGCCCTCGTGACACTCTCCCAAGTGTTCGTGGCCGTCTATCGCTTGGTCGTAGCCTTGTGGAACGCGTGCGTCGTCCTCCTGCAAGTTATGCGGTCGGTGATGCAGGAAGCCAAGCAAGAAGCGGCCGAATTGATGGCGTTGCTCGATGATAACGCACGTATCCCGGTCACCATCAAGAATGTCTCACTGATCGGCTTCTGTTCACAGGACGCGACCACGTCGACGTCGTTGCTACTGGACGCCGCTGGACCCGCGAACCCATGGCAAATGCTAATCATCGCAAGGGCGTCTTCGTTCGTGCTTCTCTTGCGACTATCGAAGCATCGCGTGCTCCATTTGGAAGTGGACGAGGTGCGTATCAGATCGGCAGTTCGAGGTGTTGCTCAATTGGCGATGATCATGATCGTACAGAGGTTCATTACCGCCAAGCTGGAGGTGATTCGGACAGCGTTGATGCTGCACATTCAGCACGTCCCGCGTTTGGTAGGTCATGTTGACACGAGATTTCAGGAGGCTGACGTGGATGGTGTCAGTTACAGGTGCCGATTGGGATGCACGACACGCGGCTCGTCAGATATACGCCGATGAGACTGCCGTATCTCTGGAAGGAAGAACAGGCGGGGCCGTGGTGTGGGGACGAGGCCGCTGAGAGGTCGATTGTACCCGCTGCACCAGCGTCTAGTGCGGGGACGGAAGGACGTTCTCGTCGGAAGAAGTACGTGCAACTGCTCATGGAAGGCGCATTGCGACGTCGGTTGCACATGGATCGGCTCGAGCGCGTCGGGTTTGAGGGTGCACCGAAGAGAGGGATGGGTGTTGCGAAGAGCCACGGGGAGAACATGGTCAAGAGGAAGGCGTTGGCGAACGCGACGAACATTGGCACCACGCACGCTGAAGGGAGTGCGGATGCAGACAGGAGCTCGGAGGAGACACGGGGAGAAACGGGTGGGGCAGACACGCCGAAGCAGGTGCGGATGGAGCGAAACATGCACGCGGCGCTCAGCGAGAACTTGTCGATCCCGAACATGGTGCAGGCGGGGTCGTCGCGCAAGGGAGTCGAGAGTGTACAGCCACGTCGGACAGGATCGCAGTCGTTGCGGCGCAAGCGTGGACAGTTTGACTTGTATGCGCAGGGGGTGCCCAGCGAGTTCAGTTTGCTGCCAAAGACGGGTCAAGGAAGAGACTGAAGGGATTACAGACCCATCTGTCAATAGTAGTGCAATCTCAGACCCACAGCTTTCACTTACCAAGCTCGTACTCCGCGGCGTCACGATTATTCATTCCGATGTAATGAGGTAATCGAGCGCGTGGTACAAAAGGCTCGAGCGATCGCCCACGTCAGCACCGACGATGGCACTGGCGCAGTGCCGCGACCGAGACGGATGGGAGTGGACTTCCCGCGTGAGACACTTTGACCTGTCCCTCTGCGCGGAAGAAGGCGTCATTCTCACCTCATTGCTCGCCATCCTCGCCGTCGCCGCCCTCGCACGCATCGCTCGCCTCTCGCATCTGCCCGCGCGCGTCGTTTCCCGCACCGGCCGCTGGCGACTCTGGGCCAAGCTCGTGCGTTTCGTTCGTGCCTGTCTTGCGTGTGCTGACTCTGCCCTCAGACGCTTCTCGGTCTCGCGTTCTTGACCAGTCTCGCCACTTTATCGTTCATTCTCACCGACCAGATCAACACAGCCGCCGTTCAACTGTCCCATGCGCTCGAGCCTCTTGCGCTCCTCCTCGCCCTGTGCTTGACCCATCTCAACCATCTCCGAACACGCTCCTCCTCCACCGTCCTCTTGCTCTTCTGGCCCTGCTACGCCGTCGCGCTAGCCGTTTGGACACATTCTTACGTGCAGACATGGCCCGTCACGCCACTCGTTCCTTTGAAGTGGGCTGTCCTCTTTCTGGGGTTGCTCTCCTTTGCACTCGAGTGCATCTCTCCCGACGACAACCCCGATCCAGACACCGAAAACCCGACGCTTACGGCCAATGTATTCAGCATATGGTCGTTTGCATGGCTGACCCCGCTCTTGCGCAAAGGTTCCCAGGTCGTCATCACAGAAGTCGATCTGCCCGCACTCCCTCCCTGCGACGAGTCTGCCAACCTTGCCGGTGACCTCCAGACTGCCCTCGAGAAACAGTGCGTACAACTTGGCTCTCCCAGACCTTTTCCTCATCCGCCCCTAGCTCCGGATTGTGGACCGCCATTTTCGTGGCCTATGGGACTCCCTATCTCAGCGCTGGACTCTTCAAGGTCCTCCAGGACAGCTTGGCTTTCCTCCAACCTGTCCTCTTGCGCGCCCTCCTGTCGTACATCTCTGAATACCAGGACACCAAAGGTGCAGGCGTTGTGGCTGGTGCCACCCCCCTCTTTGGCTACGCCATCGCTGTCCTCATGTTTGCCGCATCCATGGCTCAGACCGTCATCCTTCACCAGGTAACGAACCATTCCACTGACCCCCGTTCCCTGACTGAACGTCATTCTCTCCTAGTATTTCCAAATCTGTTTCGAAACTGGCATGCGTGTCCGTGCCGGTCTCGTCACAGCCATTTACAAAAAGGCACTGGTCCTTTCCAGCGATGAACGCGGTCGTGCCACGGGAGATATTGTCAACTTGATGTCCGTCGATGCCACTAGAATGCAGGATCTTTGCACGTACGGACTAATTGCCATCTCTGGACCATACCAGGCATGTCACTCCTCACTTCGCGTTCGAGGTCGTCCTAACTTGTGACCCTGAATTCAGATCACCCTTGCATTTGTTTCTCTTTATAACCTTCTTGGCTGGTCGGCGTTTGTCGGCGTGGCTATCATGATCTTTTCTATACCCTTGAACACCTTTATTGCACGCATTTTGAAAAAGATGCACGAGCAGCAGATGAAAAATCGGGACAAGCGCACCAGGTTGATGAGCGAACTGCTCGCAAACATCAAGAGGTAAGTCTTTTCTTCCGACGCTACGATGCATGCTCACGTCCCAGCAAGCATTAAACTCTATGCATGGGAATATGCCTTCATCCGTCGTATCCTGCACGTCCGCAACGATTTGGAGCTCAAGATGCTCAGAAAAATTGGCATCGCCACAGCGATGAATACGACTCTCTGGGGTGGTATTCCGTGTATGTGCTGTACCTCTCAACTATTCCCCTTCTTCTGACTGTGCGATAGTAATCGTCGCATTCAGCTCCTTTGCCACCGCTTCGGTGTTCTCGACAAGGCCCCTTACTGCAGATATAATCTTCCCTGCCATCTCCCTCTTTATGCTCCTCCAATTCCCTCTTGCGATGGTATGCAACACCCGTATTTGATCAAAGTCCTCTCGCTTACATCCCGCTCTGTATGCAGTTCAGTCAAGTGACGTCCAACATCATCGAGGCCCTTGTCTCAGTCAAACGCCTTTCCGACTTCTTGCATGCAGAGGAACTCCAAGAAGATGCCGTGAAGCGGATCGACAAACCTTCCCTGTCCATCGGTGATGAAGTATTGTCGATCAGGGACGGAGAGTTCCAGTGGACCAAAAATGGTATTCAACCTGCCCTCGAAGGCATTAGTTTGACGGTACGGAAAGGTGAGTTGGTGGGAATCCTTGGGAGGGTTGGAGCTGGCAAGGTGAGTGTCGTTCGTACGTCGGAGGAAACATATGTTGATGGGGTGATACTCAGAGCAGTCTGTTGTCTGCCATCATCGGCGATATGCGCAAGGTGGAAGGAGAGATAGTATTGTCTGGCACTGTGGCTTATGCTGCTCAGAATCCCTGGTATGTGCGAGACGCTAGCTGTTGGCGTAGGGTTTACACTCATTCTAGGATCTTGTCTGCCACTATCCGCGAAAACATTCTTTTCTCGCACGCATACGACGAGTCGTTCTATAATCTCGTCATCGAAGGTCCATACTGTTTATATTCGACATAGTGACTTTTTCACTGACCACTGTGCTCAGCTTGTGCGTTGCAGCCCGACTTGGCAGTCCTCCCACAGGGCGATATGACTGAAGTCGGCGAAAAGGGTAAGATTTTGATAGAGCGATTTTGTGGGAATCTGACGACGAGGTTATCGTGCAGGAATCACTGTATGTTTCCCTTCTCATTGATAATCCCACATTTCTTATCTGTGATTCCAGTTGAGTGGTGGACAACGTGCTCGAGTCGCACTGGCGCGCGCAGTGTATGCTAGAGCCGATTTGTGAGTCGGCAAATTGTAAATGTGGTTCTCGCCTGCTGACGTGCGGGCATAGGGTCCTTCTCGATGATGTCTTGGCCGCGGTTGATTCTCATGTCGCCCGCCACGTTTTCGGTATGCTATCCCTCACCTGAATCTAGTCCACAACACCGTCTGACACCTGGGCCTCTCAAGACAACGTCATCGGTCCACAAGGTCTCCTTGCCACTAAAGCTAGAATCCTAGTTACCAACAGCATTGCGTATCTCAAACATTTCGACCAGCTCGCATATATCCGGCGTGGCATTATCCTCGAGTGTGGATCATATCGACAGCTCGTCTCAAACCCCGAAAGCGCGGTGCGCAAGCTAATGTAAGTTATCTTTCGCCCATGTGCATGGCGGTTTTCAATATAGGATTGCAGTCAAAATCATGCCGGAAACGGTTCGTCTGGTGCCACGAGTGGAGCAGAGACCCCGGCGCATACGAGCGGGAGTGATGTCAGTACGCCAACGACGAGCGACGTGCAAATCGCGCTTGTCGACGAGATTGACTCCGCGGTGGAGAAGGTCGTCCGGCGCACGAGCTTTAGCAAGGCGGTCATCGCACCTCTCCCTTCCATCCGCGAGGCGACCAGTACTGGTTTGTCAAAGGAGCACAGCGAGCAGGGGCGTGTGAAGAAAGCGGTCTACCTCCAGTACCTTCATGCAGCGTCCAAGGCAGGGTTTTGTTTCTTCTTGGTCGTCACGGTCTTGGGGCAGGTGGTGTCAGTCATGGCTACGTTCATGCTCCGTCTTTGGGGTGAGAGCAACCGTGAGTCCGGACAGAACGCCGGGCTGAGCGACCCTTATCTGCTCGGATATGGGTTCTTCAACTTGATGTCGATCGTGTTTGGTGCATCGGCGGGATTGCTGATTTGGGTGCTGTGCTCATTGAGGAGCTCCAAGTATTTGCACGACTCGGTGCGTTCGTCGAGTCTTGCCGAGAAAGGGTTTACGAATTGTGCTCGACAGATGTTAGACTCGGTCATGAAGGCGCCGTTGAGTTTCTTTGAAACGACACCTACTGGAAGGTATAGTGATCCTTCGATCTGTCTGGTGACGCGTGTTGACCGGCAACCGAAGGATCTTGAACTTGTTCTCCCGCGATATCTACGTCGTCGACCTGATTCTTGGGAGAGTGAGTACATCGCTCGCCAACGACACTTATGTCTAACTGCGTCACCAGGTCATTCAAAACTTGGCTAGGACATGTGCTTCCACTGGGTCCATTCTTCTGGTCATTGGCTTCAGTTTCCCTCCTTTCATCCTCGCCGTCATTCCCCTGTCGTGGTTCTACTATCGAGTGACTGCGTAAGTCATCTGACTCGTCTTTGACTCACCTCTGATCCCCGCGTTTCTCTAGTTATTACCTCTCAACCTCACGTGAACTCAAGCGCCTAGATGCCGTCTCGAAGTCGCCGATATTTGCTTGGTTCTCCGAGTCCTTGTCTGGACTATCTACGATCCGAGCTTACAACCAACAAGGCATTTTCACTGCACAAAACGCGCTCCGGATCGATCGAAACCAAATGTGTTACCTTCCCAGTACCACCGTCAACCGATGGCTTGCCGTCCGTTTGGAATTTGCCGGTTCAATCATCATTCTGTGTACTGCAATCTTGGCCGTCGCTGCTGTAGCGACAAGCAATATTGATGCTGGCCTTGTCGGGATGGTTTTGTCCTATGCATTGAACACGACGGGCGCGTTGGTGAGTCCATTGCCACCCTACTTGTGTTCTGTCGCTAAGAGTCGGGTTGTGGAAAGAACTGGCTCGTGCGTTCGGCAAGCGAGGTGGAGCAGAACGTGGTCAGTGTGGAGCGAATCACGCATTACGCGAATGATTTGCCTTCAGAGGAACCTCGTGAATTGCCGGATAGCAAGCCACCCCCGGGCTGGCCTGGTGCTGGTGAGGTCGAGTTCCGGTGGGTCAAACCTTGTTGGTCTGTTTGGGTGGAGATGCTCATGTTGTGTGTAGCGAGTATTCGATGAGGTATCGAGCCGAGCTGGATTTGGTGTTGAAAGAAATTTCGCTGACCATCGTGTGTATTCACCATCGGTGATGATGTGACAAGGTTCTGATGCTCCTCTAATTAGAAACCAAAGGAGAAGATTGGTATTGTTGGAAGGACAGGCGCTGGGAAGTCGTCGGTGAGTTTTTCCCTGTTGGTTCGCTTCGCTTTCTGATTCTCGTGACAGCTACTTCTTGCGCTGTTCCGCATCATAGAAGCGGCGTCAGGAAAGATCTTTATCGACGGGGTGGACATTAGCACGATCGGGCTGCACGACTGTACGTCCACTTGGCGATGCTTCAAAACACGAGTCTGACCCATGGTTGTCGGCAGTGCGATCGGTGATCTCGATTGTCCCTCAGAGTCCAGATTTATTCGAAGGTACCCTCCGGGAGAACATCGATCCCGTGGGCGAGTACCAAGATGCGGATATCTGGGCCGCACTCGAACATGTGTGTATCTACCCCTACATATATCCGTCCTCGTCTGACGAAGCCCCTGTGTCGATGTTAGGCCCATTTGAAGTCGTACGTCGAGAGCCTTGCCGGGGGCCTCGATGCCCCGGTTCAAGAGGGTGGATCGTCGTTGTCGGCTGGACAAAGGCAGTTGCTGTGCTTTGCACGGGCGTTATTGAGAAAGGTGAGCGCCGTTTGGTGCCCGAGTGTGAGTGCACCGCTGACGCCCGCGTGTGGTGATAGTCCAAGGTGCTTGTTCTCGACGAAGGTACGTGAATGGCGTGTGTGACGACCGAACGCTTACACGTTGACACAGCGACGTCCGCCGTCGACTTGGACACGGACCGCGCGATCCAAGAGATCATTCGGGGACCTCTGTTTGACGAGGTGACGATCTTGACCATCGCGTGCGTATTTCTCTCTCGATTAACAAGCACGCGTTTTGCCGACCGTTTCGCCCGTCTCTTTTTCTTTATTGATCCCTTGATACACAGACACCGCTTGAACACGATCATCGAGTCGACCCGCGTCCTGGTGCTCGATCAAGGTCGCGTAGCCGAGTTCGATGCGCCGGGGGTGTTGTTGGCGGACGGGTCGAGTCGGTTTTATTCGATGGCGCTGGAGGCTGGGTTGGTGCAGGATGTGGACAACGGGCGGGTGCAAGTGGAAGCGGAAGCGCAGGCAGAAGTGGAAGTGGAAAAGGAAAATGAGACTGGGGATGAGGAGAGGGTGGAGTAGGTCGGACGCGCGTTTGCACATTGCTATTAGTGAAGAGTTTAGTTTATAGTTTTTTTTTATGTTTATAGGATGGATATCTTTGTTTTTGCGATGGTCGTGGACGCTATTCGGGGTGAACAGCGATTTGTAGAGATTCAGATGTATGTATGATATCAATGCGGACTTGCCAGACGTTGTTCGGTAGATCGAAACGTCGAACAAAAGACGGCCGTTCCAAGCACTACGGCCCATAGATCTTCCACAGCTGCGGGCTCGAGTATCCAAGGGTGTCTCGAAGCACGCACTATAAACCCGTTCCAGAGTCGGGACGTCGAGGTTTGCGCTGCGTCCGAGTCCGAGTCCTGGCCTGGGAGACTCTCCCGGGGCCTTTCCCCCAAGAACCACCGCCGATCGACTCAAATGTTGGGCTCCCTCGGCTATGGTTCCAGATCGTCACCTTCTGAATGAGGATGCGAGGATGACAGTGTTCGGGTCCACCACAGTCACGTTGGCGAGGTTGGAAAACCCCTTTTTTTGAAAAAGATTAAAACAAAAAGTCGACAGCCCGCTTACCCAGACCAGGGAAGGAACGTGCCAGTGAGTCATGCAGTAATGAATCATCGATGCGATGCTCAAATTTCAAAGCCGGCACACGACTGCGAGGAAGCCGATATAATGGGAGATGCGGCCAAGATGGAAGAATCGCTTGTACTATCACACGGAAGATGCTGACCACTAGGTTTGCGATTGCGACTTGAGCGGGTACGGGCTTGAGTCATTGTCGCCGCTGGTGACGTCGCCATTTGGATCCAAAGCCATTGCCAAATAACCGAGAATTCCTCGGGCCGTCGGGCATCCGTCGGGACAGCGTCCTGTGAGTCAGACCTACACTTTTTTCCTGATGGGCTACCAAGTCGCGGAAGTATGTCTTTTTAGTCTTTCAAGTTCACTGGCAGGTTCGATGGACATGCCTCACCGGAGTCACGCCCACAGCATTCCGCTTGCGTTTAATACTTGTACATGTACTTGCTGTACACTGCACTGGCAATTGGGGCCCGGTTCCGTCAGCCATACTTTGTCCACCCGGCATTGGCCGACCGCAGTCACGGCGAGTCATTGCCAGTGTGGACATTACATAGCGATCGGCACGACCATACGAATACCACCGGCTGCGATGATATGATCTGCATAAAAGCAGTCGACCTACTTTAACCAAGTTCAATATCCTCTAGTAACCCTCCCATCTAGTATTCCCCATCCAAACTACATATGGAAACATTCTCTACGAAGATTCTGTCTCACATCCCGTCCCTTTCTGCATTCAATGCAGTCGTTGCGTGCACGGCGGTCTGGGCGTTCGCCAAGCTGATGCGCATGTCGCTCAGGCGCGTTCGCACGACCAAACTCAGGGGTCCTCCCAGTTCGAGCTTTGTGTATGGCGTTGGAAAGATACTTTTGGAGGTCGACGACCCAGCCTCCATGTATGAATCGTGGGCCCAGGAGTATGGCGCAGCATATGAAGTTCCTTCGACTCTTGGGAGCCGCAGGATCGTCTTGTACGATCCCAAGGCTATCGCGCACTTCCACGCGAAGGAAACCTGGACGTATGTTCGGACCCCTATGGTGAAAAAGTCCATCGAAAATGGGGTAAGCGTAGACTTGTTGTTTGGCGTAATCATGCCTAATATTTCGTCACATAATATTAGTTCGGGCGGGGCCTGTTTTGGGCTGATGGAGAGAGCCACAGGAGGCACGTTCCTAAATCTGCTATGGCGAGGAGAAACTGATTGGTTCGTTAGGCAACGCAAGTCATTGACTCCTGCCTTTAGTATTGCTGCGATTCGGAGGTTGACACCGATTTTCTACGATTCAGCACACAAGGTACTTCCCTGATCACTTGCCAGTGGATATTCGTGTTCGCCTCATGTATTACTTGTTCCCGTTAGGTCAAAGGATCCTGGAACGCTCTCATTGAATCGAGCGGCGCAGATAATGCTGTCATTGATGTACAGAATTGGTGAGCTTCAGGTATCGCCTGTCTGTAGCCGATGCCTGGGTTAACTGTCGCTGTCTAGGATGAACTATGTCTCGTAGGCTTTTCCTCTTACTTCTTTTCTCTTCTTACACGCCACGGCAGCCTCGACACTATCGGTCTCGCAGGTTTTTCACACGACTTTGGTGCTCTCGATGGGAAACAAGCCTCGGTCACCCAGATTTTCGATGCTTTTAGCTCGTCCTCCTCTGCCTCCGCGCTGAACCTTGGCCTTATCCTCTTGGCGCAGGTGTTTCCGTTTTTGGTACAGCTACCCACGTCGCGCACGAGGTTAACCTGGAAGTTGAATCGCGCAATGGAGGAAATATCGAATGTCTTACTAGCTCGAACAAAGCAAGAGTTAGATATGGGTGTAGTTGGTGACAATGGGGAAAAGTCCATTATTGGACTACTGAGTACGTCTCCGTTTCGGGAACACAATTCGAGGAGTCATTGACATGCTCGAAACAGTCAAGGGGGAGAGCGCCGAGTCAGAGTTCCACTTGTCAAAGGAAGAAATGCTCGCACAGGTGATCTCGAATCTTGAATGAATGTCAGGCTTTTCTCAGGCTTCGTTGCAGATGAAGATCCTGCTTCTTGCAGGATATGAGACTACATCCAGTGAGTTCCTAGTATCCACATTCAGGGAAAAGCGTGACTCACGTGTACATTAGTTAGCTTGACGGTAATCTCATTCATACCGCACCCGCGCCAATGCTCACCTTTGACCTGCAGTGGGCGCTCATTGAGCTCTCGCGGGACCCTGAGAGCCAAATGAAACTGAGAAATGAACTTCTCGAGCATGGTTCTGATCCAACATACGATCAGCTTGCTAACGGTCTTCCCTTTCTCGATGCCGTCGTCCATGAAATCCTCCGCATGCACGCCCCCGTTCGCGAAACTACACGGATGGTACGTCCACCGTCATCTACGTCGACCCTTGTTCTAATCCACGATTCCTCATAGGCTATCGAGGATGACATAATTCCTCTCTCTGAACCGGTCCGCACGAAATCTGGCCAGCTGGTCGAGAACTTGTCTATCGCCGCAGGGACTGTCCTCGCCATTCCCCTAGCATCCGTCAATCTCTCAGAAGTTATCTGGGGTGAAGACGCTAAAGTTTTCAAACCCAGTCGATGGCTCGAAGACGGCCATGGTCATAATGGAGTTCCAGCAAAGGCCAGGGAGGTGCAGGGGCATCGGCATCTACTCACTTTTTCAGATGGCCCTAGGATATGTCTAGGGAAAAACTTTGCGGTCGCCGAGTTCAAGGTAGGTCTTCGAACGTGCATCGCTTTGATACAAGCGCTGAGACTGTATATCTGATAGGCCGTCCTGTCTGTACTTGTGAAGAACTTTGTCTTTGAGCTGCGTGATGGCGCGGGTACAAAGATCGAGATGGGTAGAGGATTCCTTCCTAGGCCACGAGTAGCCGGCGAGGAGGGGTGCAAGATGCCACTCCGCGTGAAGCCATACATGGGATGAGAAACATTCGCCTTTTTCTATTTCACCTTTCGTTTTTGTTTCTGTATGGTTCCTTGCATAGATTGATCTTGAATAATACTCTATCGATAATGTGTACATCTCTTCCTCGGTTTATGTGACCCGGGTTCTGATGTTCCTCTACACACATTTGGAAATTCAGATACAAGACATGCGCCACGCACATTCAGAGACATACATCCTGGACGCTGTCCCCGTTAGGCAAGTGTCAGTAGCCCGTGATGGTCCTGATGGCCGCTAAAAGTTGCTGGGGCGTTGTTGTGAAAGGTGAGCGATATTTGGCGTTTGACTGAGAGTGCACCGCTGACGCCATGAGTGTGCTGATAGTCCAAGGTGCTTGTTCTCGACGTTTGGTGTGTGACACGTGATGACTGAATGCTTAGTATACGTTGACGCAGCCACGTCTGCTGTTGACTTGGACACGGACCGCGCGATTGAAAGAGATCGTTCGGGAACATCTGTTTGACGAGGTGGCGGTCTTGACGATCGCGTACGTGTCTCTCGTCTGACAAGCACGCGTTTGCTGACTGTTTCGCCCCTCTCTTTTCTTTATTGATCCCTTGACACACAGACACCGCTTGAACGCGATCAAGGTCGCATGGCCGAGTTTGATGCGCCGGGGGTGTTGTTGGCAGACACGTCGAGTCGGTTTCATTCGATGGCGTTGGAAGCTGGGTTGGTACAGGGTGCGGACGGCGGGCGGCGGGCGGGTGCAAACAGAGGGGGAGGAGACTGGGGAGGAGGAGAGGGCGGACTAGAGGGAATCGGACGCGCGTTGCACGTTACTATTAGTAGAGTGTTTGTCTGGTATTTATAGGTTTTCGTTTATAGGATGAATATATTTGTTTTTGCAGGGTGCTCAGTGGTCGTGGACGCCCCTTCATCGCTCGAGTTGGGTTTACAGTCTCTTGCGTTTCGTCAATACCCGCCCTTTGCGGGGTGAACGTTTGAGTGGCGAGCTGAGATTCAGGTGTATGTATGATATTAATACGGACTTGCCAAATGTTTCTGGTAGACTAGAGCGTCGAACAAAAGACGGCCGTTCGAATGAATCCTCCGAGTTCCACGGGCCGGGGGTGTTATTGGCGGTTTTATTCGATGACGTTGGAGGCTGGGTTGGTACAGATGCAAGCAGAAGGGGAAAACGAGCCTGGAACAGGCGGGACACAGGAGGAGAGGGTGGACAAGAGGGAGTCGGACGCGCGTCATCCGAGTCGTTAACTTGAGAGTTTGTCTGGTATTTATTGGTTTTTGTTTATAGAATGGGTATATTTGTTTTGCAAGGTACTGAATGGTCCTTACTACGCGTCAGACTCTGAGTGACCGTGTCAACCATTAGTCTATGAGCTTGCATGCAAGTTGCAAGACTATAGACCCGTTCGAGAATCGACACGGCGTAGCAGCCCCACGATGTGGCGCTGCGAGCCAGGACGCCGAGGTTGGTAGTCCTCCGAGTCCGACTCTGGCCTGGGACTCTTCCTTTCCTCGAACATACCCTCGGCGAGCCCTTTGGGTGGTCGCTGCTCCTCCGATCGACTCAGTCGGTTGAAACTTGGCGTGAATGTTGGGCCCCCTTGGCTATGGTTCCAGACCATGGTCTGCTTCTTCTGCATGAGGATGCCATGATGCCAGTGTTGCCAGGTCCACCGCAGCCGTTGGGTATGTGTGGGCTTCGCAAAACTCTTTTTGTCTACAAAAAAAGGAAAACACAGTCGAGAGGCTGCTTACCCAGACTTACCGTGGTCTGTTGGGTTACCAGATGCCGAGGATACTGACCGAGAGGGACGTCATACATGGTGCCAGTGAGTCACGCGGTACTGAATCATCGATCATCGATGGACGCTCAAATTTCAAAGTTGGCACAAGACTGCGAGGAAGCCGATATGATGGCGCCAGGATGGAAGAATAGCTTGTAATATCGCACAGAAGACCGTGACCACTAGGTTTGTGATTGCCACTTGCTAGTGAGCGTGTACAGGCTTGACTCATTGTCGCCGCTAGTAGTGGTTGGATTCAAAGCCGTTGCCAAACAACCGGAGAACTCGGGCCGCCGGGCACCCGTCGGGACTGCGTCGCAACTTCCTGTGAGTCAGACCTACACCTTTTTCCTGATATATCAAGTCGCGGAAGTACTGTGTCTTCCGGAGTCACAACCCACAGCATTCCGCTTGCGTTTAATACTTGCTGTACCCCGCAGAAGCTGGGCTGGTTCCGTCGGCCATACTTATGTGCGCGTACACCCGGCACAGGCCGATCGCAGTCACGATGGAGTCATTGTTGGATCTGGGCTACTATCAAGTTAACGGTGTTCGGCACCATACGAATACCACCGGCTGCGATGATGATCTGCATAAAAGCAGTCGGCCTGCTTCAGCCAAGTTCAATATCCTCTAGTGATCTTCTCATCTAGTATTCCCCATCCAAACTAATGGAAATATTCTCTACGAAGATTCTGTCTCACGTCCCACCCCTTTCTGCATTCAATGCAGTCGTTGCGTGCACAGCAGTCTGGGCGTTCGCCAAGCTGATGCGCATGTCGCTCAGGCGCGTTCGCACTACCAAACTCAGGGGTCCCCCCAGTTCGAGCTTTGTGTATGGCGTTGGAAAGATACTTTTGGAGGTTGACGACCCAGCCTCCATGTATGAATCATGGGCCCGGGAGTATGGTGTGGCATATGAAGTTCCTTCGACACTAGGGATGCGCAAGATCGTCCTGTGCGATCCCAAAGCTATCGCGCACTTCCAGGCGAAGGAAAGTTGGACGTATGTTCAGACCCCTTTGACAAAGAAGATATTCGAAAATGGGGTAAGCATAGACTTGTTATTTGGCGTAATCGTGTCTCATATCATGTTAGTTCGGACGAGGTCTGTTTTGGGCTGATGGAGAGAACCACAAAAGGCATGTTCCTAAACCCGCTATGGCGAAGAGAAATTGACTGGTTCGTTAGGCAACGCAAGTCGTTGACTCCTGCCTTTAGTATTGCTGCGATTCGGAATTTGACACCGATTTTCTACGATTCAGCGCACAAGGTAATGCTCTGGTCATTTGGATATTCGTGTCCGTCTCATGTATTACTTGTTCCTGTTAGGTAAAAGGAGCCTGGGACGCTCTTACTGAATCGAGCAGTAATGACGCTGCTATCATTGATGTGCAGAACTGGTGAGCTTCAGGTATCAGCTACTGTAGCCGATGTCTAGGTTAATTGTCGTTTGTAAAGGATGAACTATGTCTCGTAGGCTTTTCCTCTTACTACTTCTTTTCTCTTCTTACACGCCACGGCAGCCTCGACACTATCGGTCTCGCAGGTTTCTCACACGACTTTGGTGCTCTCGATGGGAAACAAGCCTCGGTCACCCAGATTTTCGATGCTTTTAGCTCATCCTCCCCTGCCTCCGCGCTGAACTTGGGCCTTATCCTCTTGGCGCAGGTGTTTCCGTTTTTGGTACAGCTACCCACGTCGCGCACGAGGTTGACCTGGAAGTTGAACCGCACAATGGAGGAAATATCGAATGTCTTACTAGCCCGAACAAAGCAAGAGTTAGATATGGGTGTAGTTGGTGACAATGAGGAAAAGTCCATTATTGGACTACTGAGTACGTCTCCGTTTCGGGAACACAATTCGAGGAGTCACTGACATGTTCGAAACAGTCAAGGGGGAGAGCGCCGAGTCAGAGTTCCACTTGTCAAAGGAAGAAGTGCTCGCACAGGTGGTCTCAAATCTTGAATGAATGTCAGGCTTTTCTCAGGCTTCGTTGCAGATGAAGGTCCTGCTTCTTGCAGGATATGAGACTACATCCAGTGAGTTCCTAGTATCCATATTCAGGGAAAAGCGTGACTCACGTCTACATTAGTCAGCTTGACGGTAATCTTGTTCATACCGTACCCGCGCCAATGCTCACCTTTGACCTGCAGTGGGCGCTCATTGAGCTCTCGCGGGACCCTGAAAGCCAAATTAAGCTGAGAAATGAACTTCTCGCGCATGGTTCTGATCCAACGTACGATCAGCTTGCTAATGGTCTTCCGTATCTCGATGCCGTCGTTCATGAAATCCTCCGCATGCACGCCCCCGTTCGTGAAACTACGCGGGTGGTACGCCTATCGTCATCTACCGTTGGCCCTTGTTCTGATAATCCGCGATTCCTCGTAGGCTATCGAGGATGACATAATTCCTCTCTCTGAACCGGTCCGCACGAAATCTGGCCAGCTGGTCGAGAACTTGTCTATCGCCGCAGGGACTGTTCTCGGTATTCCCCTAGCATCCATCAATCTCTCAGAAGTTATCTGGGGTGAAGACGCTAAAGTTTTCAAACCCAGTCGATGGCTCGAAGACGGCCATGGTCACAATGGAGTTCCAGCAAAGGCCAGGGAGGTGCAGGGGCATCGTCATCTGCTCACGTTTTCAGATGGCCCTAGGACATGTCTAGGGAAAAACTTTGCGGTCACCGAGTTCAAGGTAGGTCATGGATTTGAACGTGTATGAAAGCGATACAAGCGCTGAGACTGTATGTCTGCCAGGCCGTCCTGTCTGTTCTTGTGAAGAACTTCGTCTTCGAGCTGCGTGACGGTGCGGATACAAAGATCGTGACGGGTAGAGGATTCCTTCCTAGGCCAAGAGTAGCCAGCGAGGAGGGGTGCAAGGTGCCACTCCGCGTGAAGCCATACATGGGATGAGAAACGTTCGCCTTTTGCTATTTCACTACCTCTTTTTTTTTCTGTACGGTTCCTTGCATAGATTGATCTTGAATAATATTACTCCATCGATAATCCAATGAATGCGAGTACGTTCCCGGCTTCCTTTTCCGCTGACTGTCTGCATCTGAATGCCTCAGATTGAGTTCTGGTACCACACGAGTTGGCTGTACATCTGATATCAGCTCGTAGCCTTGTACGTCTCCCAAATTATATAGATACTCCTTACCCATATATTGGTGATTTACTTGAGTAATTTGCGCGGAGTCAAGCCAGGCCCGTCGGACACAATGCGATCATATGCAGACACCTATTGTCATGGGACCGTCGCCACCACATGTTCATGCATGGTGGCTTTATCGTTATGGGCATTCCGAGTCTGGCGGAGCATGCTTACTGTGTTATTCAATTGGCCCCGGATCATATCACGGTGTAGTTATGGCCCGGGGAGTTCAGCGCCGCCCCTCCAGGGGCGGTGCTCTAGTTGATGAGTCGTCCCTTCAAGTTTCCCGTTCTCGTATTCACCATCGTATCAGATGACTCTCAATGCCATCACTGTGAACCGCCGTAACGGCGTTCAGAAACTGGCTTCCGCACTAGCCCATAACCCGAAGGGAAAGAAATTTAGGAGTTTACAGCCCGCTGCCTCAACGACTCGGCTCCCTCACATGCTTCCTCGTTCCAAATCGAGGGAACTGTGGATTTGCACTTTGTTGAACACTTGGGGGCGATGATGGTCGCGCTAATGGGTGGCCGTATCAGCGATGAGATCAGTTGCGCGGCGTTTGCTTGGCAGCCAAGAAACGTCACGGTCGAACTTCAAGGCAGTGAATGATTGCGGCTTTCCCTCGATGTTCCGGAGCCAAAGAATTCAGAGAGCAGTCCGAATCCGCTACGAGTGTCCATCAGAAGACAACCGGAAGAGAGGTTTCACCGTGGCACTACACCTTCGCCTCCAACTTCCAGTGTTTCACACACGAGAACGGGTTGATTCTTGAATTACAAACATTTCAAACCCGACCGTGAGGTCTCCAATTTCTGCAAGGTTTGTGCAAAGCCGGGCAGGACGAGGGGGGTACTTACTGGTGACATAGACCTTCAGCTGCCCATGTAGTAGAATTTCCCGGTGGGAGGACGTACGCGCTCGCTGGGATCTTTGTCAACGGCATGCCGGCCTTGCCAGGCACACGCACAGATACCACACCTGCCGCATTTGAAAGACCCGGTTTCTTCGGTACTCACACATGCTGATCCCAATCGACGACCAAACCATCCCATAGGCTACAGCACAGCCAGTGGCAAAGTTGAGTTTCCAGTGGATCTTGTGCGGTCGCGGCTGCGTTAGCTCACACAATTCGGAAGCAATGCAGACCTCAAACTTAGTTGTGTGTTGCCCTCATGCTTTTTGTTATCTACGCTATTTGCTCATTCAACCGTTAAAGCCCACTAAAGCACAGACACTTGTGATAGAAGGCCAGCTACATCTTGCAATGAAGGGATTCCAGCCTGTGCAGCGGCCTGTGCTCCGGGAGGCGACAAAGTATCATTACCCATATTAGGGTTCAGGTACGGTTCCTGGCCCGGGCCATGGCTTGAACTTTTCATCTACATAGTTTGCCATGGGGCGCACAAGGAAATGGGACACGGAAGTTCCCCCGGCGCCAGGGAAAAGCACTGTGTCCCCATGGTATTACGTGATGTCTGACAGCCACAACAAGATGAATGTTCAGGGGCGAGCGCCCCAGAAGTCCTTCGGGAAATTTTCGAGCGTCCGGGTGGAAAGAGAGAGGCTCTTGGCGATGCTGGTGAATCGGACACATACGACCATCATGATGCGGTCTAACGGCGAGGTCACAGCCAAGTTTCGTGAGGTTGGCAAACTTCGTATATATAGGACGTTCAAGTTGCGTCATTCATTCACATTCACACTCACATTCGCATTCACATTTACATTCGCAAGCAATGGCAACCCCAACAGTCGTGCGTTTTCCTCGCACTTCTTGATACACACTAAGGTCTTATTCAATCGTTTAAGCCCACTAAAGCACAGATACTCGTGATAGGAGGCGGTCCTTCAGGTAGCTATTCAGCGGCCGCTCTCGCAAGGGAGGGATTCCAAGTTGTCCTCCTGGAGGCGTCCAAGTTCCCAAGGTTCGTACTACCCGATATAGTGCGATCGACCATTCCTGACGATATTGAAAAGGTATCACATTGGAGAAAGTTTGCTGGCGTCGGCACGACACTTCTTGAAATTCATAGACGCGGATGACGCTGTGAAGACCCACGGATTCACTATCAAGGTACGTGAAAATCCGAGATTTAATCCTTGGGCATTGTCGTTGAAGTTAGATCCAGCCAGGCGCAGCGTTCAAGTTCAATCAATACAAACGAGAAGCATGTGTGTTCCATTCCACCTGTGGCTTTAATCGTCGCTCAAACGGATTCACAGACACCGATTTCACCGCAAGGGACCCTAACAGCTTTTCCTGGAATGTGGTAAGCGCGGGTTTTTTTTTGTTTGGTTGGCAGGCTGGAAAAACATACCTACAGATCCGAGAGGAGTTCGATGACGTGTTGCTCAAGCATGCCGCAAAGAGTGGCGCAACAGTAGTTGAAGAAACCAAAGTTACAGAATTGCGCTTTGAAGGCGAGCGTCCCGTTTCTGCCACCTGGGTATCCCGCGGTGGTGTGGAGGGACAGATAGCATTCGATTATTTGGTGGATGCCTCCGGGAGGAACGGGATCATGTCTACCAAGTATCTTCGCAACAGGAACTTCAATAAGAGCCTGAACAATATTGCGTGTTGGGGATACTGGAAAGGAACTGGGCTCTACGAGCCAGGGACTACCCGGGAGAACGCCGTGTGGCTGGAGGCACTGCCAGGTTAGTGCATTATTCGTGGTGGATTCTCTGATGCTGACTCTCGTGCGAACAGATGAATCTGGATGGTCGTGGTTTATTCCCCTTCATGATGGTTCTACCTCTGTCGGAATTGTGATGAATCAAGACATCAGTAACCGCAAGAAGAAAGAGGTCCAAAGTGTTCCCGGGGTGTCAAGCCTCCAGGCGCATTACTTGGAAGAGGTTCAAAAAGTGCCCGGTTTAATAAAGCTTATAGGGGAAGGAGCTCTTAAGAACTCGGGACAGCCCGGAGCGGTCAAGAGCACAAGTGACTTTAGTTATTCGGCATCGTCGTATGCCGGCGACCATTACCGCATTGTAGGAGACGCTGGTGGTAAGTCATGGGCATTTTCGGAAGTACGGGAGACGTATTACCTTGACCTAACGCGCTTCACAGCTTTCATAGATCCGTTCTATTCGTCGGGTGTCCACCTTGCATTCACAGGAGGCTTGTCTGCAGCAGTAACAATCTCGGCTTCCATCCATGGTGCAGCCACAGAGGATGAGGCGCAGCGTTGGCACACCTCCAAAGTGGGGACATCTTACACCAGGTCCGTGCGCATGGTGATTATGGCTAAATCGATGATTCATACTTGAATCAGGTTTTTACTTGTCGTGCTTGCAGCATACAAGCAGATGCGTAACCAAGCAATCCCCGTGATGAGTGACGTCGACGAAGACAACTTTGATCGTGCGTTCGAGTTGCTCAGACCTGGTACGCAACATCCAGTTCGTTGTCAGCTCGTCATTAACGTAGTGCCGTATCCAGTCATCCAAGGTACAGCCGACACTGACAAGGCTCTTAGCGAAGGCGAGCTCCAGGTGAGTTCGCTGTGGCATGCGATGTCTTCTGGAGTTGCTAAACTGAGATCACAGAAAACGATGGATTTCTGCAATCGCATGTTCGTGCCGACAGATGCTGAGATGCAGAAGTCCGTTGGTGAAAGGTACATTTTCTGATTCCTTATTTTCTCACTGGTACCCAATGATCTGTTCCCCAGAGTTGCCCCTGAGTTGTTGGATCCGAAGGCCCCAGTCATGACCGCAGCCGAGCTAGATAAGGTTCTTGATCCGACTGACGAAGAAGCAAGGGTCGTACTGGGACGAATCAATGTCCGCAAGCAGAACCAAGCGATGTACTACCCGATGATGAGTTTCACCAACGAAAATCACTTTGGGTTTAAAGCCCACTTGGAGCACGGGAATCTTACTCTTGTTGCCTCTTGAAACCGACAATGGTGATTGCATTGCATGTAGTTTATAGAGAAACGGGCTCTGTTCTATTTATCGCAAGCCTCCTGAGGGTACATATATAGTGGGTGACTACGCTACGACGTTAATTTAAAGTGTTCGCGTTCTAGGCTAAACCGTAACGTGCATCGCGCCCCCCGGTGCTGCTTGACTCGGACGTCATCATCATGTTCTGCCTGGTCTTCGTGTCATTTCCTCGAGAACTTGCTGATAAGGTAGGGATCATCGTGCCGTACCAGCATAGCCGAGACTCGGACATGTACCTCCGTTTATGAACATGTTACATAAAGATTCTCGCTGTCAACTTGCTGTCAACTGTCCACGGGTGCCGCAGGCCGCTGCGGCGGTGTTGCACGATATGGCTTGCCTCGTGCTATTTTTTCGGCGGAATTCGAAGGTGATAGCTTGGCCACTGAGATTATTTTCGATATTATGGCTCCTCTAGATTGCGACGTCGTCGTCAGCCGTGAGTGGATTTCGTTATGTTAGTTTGTTGCTGCTGCCAGTGAGCGCTGATCTTCGACACCCTGGCCCCCCGTGGAATCGCGTATAATGCCGGAGTTGGTCGTGGTAGGTCAACGTACGCCCTCGACTGTTGCTTTACAGATAGATCGTGAAAGTCTGTCGAAGTGTTCGGGATCGAGTGCTGCCTCATCCATCTTGGCAGACATCCCGCATGCCGACGTGGCGGCGTACGGACTCGGAGTCTCCATTTCGCCCTTCAGTGAAGACTCACGTGCATAGCTACACTTTATTTTCAATGTCGTGACAAGGTAGTTGCTGTGGATTTAACAATGTGCCGAGACGCTCGAGAGAGGGTCTCATCGCAGCATAGTACCGGTTGTCTCATGGGATTTCCCCTACAATCCGAGTCGATCGTGCCGCGAAGTTGTCCGACAGGTGGTATTCACAGCCTGCTGTCGACAGGTCCGAAAAACATTACTAGTATGACAGTGCTAGATGCATAGCGGGGTTTACCACAGATACTTTTCACTGAGTAGAGTGAGACATGCCGCTGAGCAAGAGCGCAGCATGTCCAGTGTTCATTTTCCATCTCCCACTGCTGCCACACAACGGGTTCTTGGTTCAGTCTGGCAAGTCACTCAATCGCCAAGTATCTTGATCCCTCCCAAAGGCTTCACTTTACAGCTGTTTTCATTTTGATGCGGAATCCAATCTTGTGAAAGTCGCGCCTCGGACACTGCCGGGATAGGACCCCGAACTCAATGATTCGTTTTGTCAAGTGTGACCTGTGTGACTCGTCAGCTG
>JBBPNE010000282.1:0-30496 GCA_038090735.1 Xerocomellus amylosporus | reverse complement strand
TCCTATCCAAATCTCCCGACCTTTGCATCCATAGCAAGCCAGGGGTATGTACTTCATTTGATGTACTCATATGATAGGGCCCGGGTTAGGGGGTATTGGGGAATATCGACTTTAGTGCAAAACATACCAACATTGGGACACTTTTTTGAGCCACTGTAGCATCCTGGCGGAAGGTGGTTGCCCAGATGAGGGCGGATCCTTTAGTCATGTACGAGAGAGCGAAGGCGACTTTCTCGTTTACTAAGAGATAGAAGCAGACAGCATTGAGCCAGGTTTCCGATCTGTCATACGAGCCATCAAAGGCTTCGGGGACTCCGATGCGGAGTTTGGTAGGTTTAGATGAAGACATCGGGAAAGGGGGTCTCAGGAATGGATTGGGCAGTGGTGGTGGTGGATGATGGGGGGTAGTGGTCTGTGGGAGGGGAAATAAGGGTGTTCGAGTGGTGGGAGGGGGGGAGTGGGGAGTGGGGGGTTGGGGGGTTGGGGGGTTGGGGAAGATGGGAGGCAGCAAGTTGGTGGGAAAGGTTGGTGTCGACCTGTTGATCGAAGAGAGACGGTAGGTTTACGTCCACGTCTGAGTGTTCCCCTTCCTCTTCAGAGAGAGGAGGTTCTGAGGGTTCCAAGTCAAGGGGTTGTTCTCGAGGTGATTGACATGGGAATCAAGGGGTTCGCTGTGGTTGGGAAATAGTGAAAGACTATAATGGTGATAGCCTCGTTGAAGCAACTTTGACTTACGCTTGACCCAGATAGGGGTAAATGTAGACACAATGGGTCGAGGACTTAGGGGACCGAGGACGACGGACTGAGGACGACAGGTCAAGGGTTTTGCCTAGACGTGGTTCAACTAGGACTTGTACTGCGAGTCAAATGCTTGCAGGGACGAAGAGTACACAGGAGCGCCTACTCAGAAGGAAGGTGAAGACTTAGAGAGATCCAAAGACTAAGGAGGAGCTAAGACTGTATATTGAGGAGGTCAAAGTTAAGAGGGAAATACAGGAGTGGGCGCTGTTTAAGTATGTGGAGACCTGGCGCACAGACCAAGCTGTGAATACAGTACTAAGGCTGAGGGAGCCGAAAGGATAAGAGGGGCAGTGCAATAGAAGAGAGAGAGAGCTGTGCGAGCACAGGAACTAAGATAGCGTCCAATGGGAAACAGGAATGAGTCATGAGAAGGCGTAGCCATGCACAGCGTGTAAGAAGGAAGCTATGTGGAGGCATAAGACGTTCTGAGGGAACGGTTAGAAGGACGAGGCAAGACAGACAAAGTCAGAGGTAATAGGGAAGGGAAAAGTGTACGTGCTGAGACGAGCATAGTGGATTGTAACAAAAGGTATTGGCTTCAACCACATCTTCTCCCCTGTTATAGGGTTTGAGACAGTGTACTTAATGCATGCACTGGCCTCCCTTAAGAACTGGCACATGGCCTAGACATTCACAGCACCTATTTATATGGCAAGCTAGACAAAGAGATCTACATGAAGCAACCCGAAGATTTGTTAGTCAAGGGGAAAGAGCATAAAGTGCTCCGCTTGAAGTGTGCCCTGTACAGCCTTAAACAAGCTGGACTCACCTGATGGGAAACTCTCAATGGGTCCATGAAAGATCTTGGATTCAAACATCAAATTTGATGCTGGAATCTTCTGATACAAGAAGAAAGGCACTTCAATTGTAGTTGCCATTATCTATGTTGATCATGTGCTATTTTGTGGTCCTGATATCAAGACCATTAAGGAGATCAAAGCTGCTTTTATGAAGTGCTGGGAATGCAGAAACTTGGGTCCTGCAAAGGAGTTCCTCAACATGAACATTAGACGAGAAGGCAGCAATATCATGATTGATCAATGTGCTTATCTTGAATAGATCCTGCAAAGGTTCAACCTCGTCAACGCTTGTGTGGCTCCTACCCCTCTTCCTCAGGGTTATCATCCAATGGCTCATGAAGGTTGCATTGACCCAAAAATCAGATCACTCTTCCAACAGGTGATCAGATCACTACTGTATCTCATGCTTGGGACACATCCTGATATACATAGTATATGCAGTAATTGCCCTATCCAAGCACACCGCTAAGCCCTCCAAAGAATGTCTCAATCACACATTTTATGTATGCCACTATTTACTTGGAACATACTATCATTTCCTTGTATTTGATGGTTCTACAAAGGCAGGCTGGATTGCTTACACAGATTCTGATTGGGCATGAGATCCAAACACTCGACGCTTGCAAACAGGCTGGTTTATCAAACTAGCAGGCTACATATTCATCCACCGAGGCTGAATATGTTGTGCTATGAGACTGCAGCAAGCAACTTGTATGGATTCATACCATTATGGATGAATTGGGCTATACCCAGGAGCCTATTCTGATCTGTGGTGACAACCAAGGTTCTACATATATTCATGGTTGACAACCTGGTGACAGAAAGTCACTCTAAACATACTGATCTTAGATGGCATGGCATCCACGATTATGTCAAAGAAGGCCTCATTGAGATATTCTACATTGAAGGAACTAAAAATCCCACCGATATGTTTACTAAGAACCTAGTTGTAGAAGCTCTCAGCAACTGTTGCAAACTGTTGGATCTGGAACTATGCAACAGACCACAGTCATCGTACTGTAGCTTTGCTTACATGTTCAGAGTAGCTGCTTAGCAAGGGGGAGTGTTGAACAAGTACTATACTGTTCAACATACTTGCAGTATTACCATAGTGTACCTATACGGTCAACACTATTACATAAGCGAACTTGTAGTGCGTTGTTTTGAACTCAACATCTAAGTTCTAATAACATCTCTTCCACCAACCACTACATGCTATCACTTCAGTGTTTAAACAAACCGGTAAGCATTAGTCATTCCTCTCTTCAGACTAGTCTATGCCTGGACTTCAACAGGTCTATGCAAAAACCTGTGTTTTACTGATGTGTATCTTGCATCCCAAATATGATCGATGGCTGGGGTCCATGTCATGGGGCAGCGGTATGTGTCTGCAAATTGTAGCAGGTCTCAAAGTTGTTCTTGAAAGTACAACTCATCAGCACCTACACTGTGTGAACTATGAAACTGTTGTTATTTCTTGACAGACGAACTATGAGGATGGTTTCCCTAATCATCCTACACCATATAGTACGAAGTTTCTTTTTGTCACACCTCAGCCTGGTATTTACTTGATTGAGGTGAGACACACTTTGCTCATAGATTCTCTACTATTTCACTAATAGGTCTTAGTTACCTTTGTCTTTCTTCAGGTCTGTCTAATACACTAGTCTGGTATTTACTCAACTGAGTTACCTCTGTCTTGTTTCAGAATCTGCCAAGTTCCTCAGAACAAAAGAAACTTTGTCAAGGAGGAATTTCCACTGATATAGATACAATACTCGCCAGCCACTCATATGGTCAAGGAATAAATTGAACTCCACTTGTTGTTTGCCATCCAGTAAAATGAGGTCCATGTCACTCTTTCCTCAGAAAGTAAGTCCACAGTGTGACCTATCATGAACATGTTCTTGAAGAGGGCAGAGTGTACCATGAGAATATCGTTGTGCAGCTTGTAAAGTGTGCTTTCGACCTGGTGTGGAACCTGTCAGGCCATCTCTCCAGGATCATAAGTTCATACATACACGAAAAATATGGGTTCCATTTGGGAAGTAATAAATGGAATGGTGGGCAAGTGTTAAAGAATGTGGATCTCCTGACTGTATTTCTGGAACTCTGAAAATCTCAGAGTTCACTTGGACACAAAGGGTCGTTGCCCTCAGCTTATGTGCTGTGCCCTTGTTGCACTTCGGGCCCCGGAGGTTTGAAGGGGTCAGGATGAGTGTCGGAGTAGGAGATACACTCCGACGATGATCAGACAGTGATTGTGACAGCTGATGTTGAGGAGGAGCAAACCTGAGGTGTTGGGGATGAGAGGACCACGAGTGTTACGGTTTGACCATTGGTCACTCTTTTCCTTTCCTTTCCGCTCAGTGGAGTCCCCTCTCACCTCGCTCGTCCAAGCACAGTCCACTCATTGTCCCAATCCCATCCCAACTCCTGGTCATCTTCCAGGCATGGTAGCTGCCTTGCGCTCCGTCCAGATAGGTGTTCTCGCAATCACGGTAAACCAGTGATTGCCTCACTTCTCCTATTCCCTCTTTTGGTTATGCATATGTATGCCTTCCACTTTAGTTCACTTGGTCCGTGCGCGGTCACGCTCACTCCGCAGTCATTCGCTTGTTCCCATTTGGACTTACTTTCCATTTCTAGTAGTCGCACTCACCCAGTGACTGCTCCTTATTCCCCCATTCAGTCAGTGGCAGTTCCTGCCCGTTATGTCTTCCTCTGGAGTCATACTACAGTACAGCTTGGTCCATGCACATACTTAGTTCACTATATAAGTAGCACAGTTTCCCTGTATTCGCTCCTTATCTGATTCTACGCAATCTATTGTGTAGTCTTCAAGGTCATCCAGCTAGGACCTCGTCGCTAGTCTGAGTACCTAAGTCTTTACAACGACTTAGCAGGATTTCTACGTGTCTTCACACTACACTTGAGTGTTCTACGCACCAGCGTAACAACAAGGGGAATCATCCCAAATAGGCAAGAGGTGTCAAAGACAATAATGGCGTTTGTTCACGGTGATATTCGAACTAATGTACAGGAGTGTAGTTGTATGGTATATATACAATAGGAATAACCTGTGAAATTGTGAGTGGAAGTATGTACATAGGTTTCCGGTCAGTATTCCGGAGCTACGAATGGCCTGAGCTGTGGTCACACAGCCTCGGAGGAGTCTGAGGCCCAAGGTACAGATGTGGTTAGCATAAAGATACACTTGGAACTCCGAAATCTTGGAGGTGTATGAGTTTGGAGAGGAAGGGGAACAAGGTTCGGAATACAGAAAACGCAGAGGAAACTCAAAAGAGCTTGGAGAAGCTCAGAAACAGACCAGGAGTGAAATTCATAAAATCTGGTATATGACAGCAAGCGCAGACATGGCCACATAGGAGGACCAGAGCTGCACCACCCATGTTGAAACAAAGCCAAGTGCACAGCCCCCGCAAGTTACCATGACTTACCATGAATGCAGCTACTGACCACACCTCACTGCATGTTACCATGAATGCTGCCACCACTCCCCAAGCCACAAGCTGGGTGGCCTCCCAATCACCTGTCAGCACACAATGCACTCAGCAATATCTATCAGCACACACTGCTGTTCTCAATCAAGACCCGATGGATCTGGTTCGAGTACATTTTCACCTGAGTGCAATTGAGGGCAATGCAGTTCCACTCCTTCTATCGGTCAAACATGATTACATGCCAATGGACCTGGAAGAATGGTCAGTGATGGCAGCCACTCAATTTAAAAATTTGCATGATGTGTTTTGCATTATGATGAGAACCTGTCAGAGATGGGATTTTGTTGGGGTGTAGCAAATGTTGGAGACAGAGATTCTGAGTGAGAGAGAGAGAGAGAGCACCAACTCCGGAACCACGGAGTTTGACTTGTCCGAGGGACTTCGGCTTCAGCATATGTACTACGCCCAGTTCAAGTCACAGTGTCCCTAATGTCTGTTGTTGTTTCCGAAGTCTACCACCAAGGGTGATGGTGGAGGTCCAAGGTGTGCCAGTGCAGCAGCACCGAAGAGGTCTGGGTGAGCTCCAAGGCTCAGAGATGATAGACATTGAGTGGCTAAGTAGGGCACACTCAGAGGTGAGTCAAATGGTCTGACTCGGGTCAGAGGTCGGGAATGACAGAAGGGAGAAGGAGCAGAGGACAACAGCAAGTTATGGTTTGGGGTACGTCTAGTGAAAGACTCTGAAGGGTTTTAACTGAGGTCTCGTGTGGGAGTGTAGAGAAGGAGTGGATTCATAGGAGGATCAAGACAAGTAGTCTGAAACAAGTATCAATAGTGTTTAAAAGTCCAGTCCAGTCCGGTCTTTTGACCGACCCCTGGATGGTACAACCGGACCAAGACCGGTCCTAACCTTGTTCCCAAACATGGCAACTGGCAACCGGACTGCTCAGGACCGGTCCTAAGTAGTCTGGTTGCCGGTTGCAACCAGCTGCAACCAGTCTTTTCATGTGTTTCCCGTGGGAACTGCGCTGAGCAGTGGCATGGGTACCATTAGTACACACTCCCGGCCATCTATTGCACCCTTAGTCACGTAACTCGGTTCACACAATGCCGAGATATCGTCATTTCTGGGTTGCATGTCAGTGAAACTCCAGTCAGGAGTGTATATACTTGTAACTAACCAGGAGAAAAGTGTAAAATTATGCAGAAAAATAGGGGAAGTGGGCTTCAATGGTACCTAAATGTGTATGTATTTTCCGAAGCAACCAGTTGCAGTCCAGACTGGTTGCAACCGGTTTTAGACCGGTCTTTTTGTTTTCTTGATTTTAAAAACACCGGACCGGTTACCGTTCAAATCCAGTGCAACCGGACCGAATCAGTCCGGTCCGGTCCAGTTGCCGGTCTTTTGATCGGTCCTGAACCGGACTTTAAAACACTAAGTATCAAAGACAAGCAATAATTAGACTAAGGTCTACTAACTAAATGTACAGTACTTATAGTAATGTTGTATACTGCAAAGGGTCTGAAAGCAGAGAGCTCGGAAGTACGCTCATTCCAAGCTGCGGATAAGTACAATACCTGAGTGAGAGGCGGTGTTTCGGATGTCTAAAGGTTGTGTGTGGCGTAGACACTGGATCTAGGGCTGAGTATACAAGTGGGAATATTATACATACAAAATGGAACTATACTAATGGGGTGGTATAGGTTTATACCTGTGTGAAGATTCAAAGGTCCCAGTAGTTGGGGTTGAGACCAAGACTAGAGGGCCGGAAGGAGGTCAGAACGGTCGGAAAGGGTCAGAGAGGTCAGAAAGGGTTGAGTGGGACTTGGTGGAATTGCGGAATATGACAGAACCTGCAGACACGGTGAGTTGGTTGTTATTACACTATGCAGTGCTCTATTAACATAACCACCAATTTCAGGGTGGACACTGACATTCGTATGCCACAGGTTGGTAGTCTTGTCCACACTGGGCAACGAGGTCGCTCTATAAAGTTATTGATGTTGCGTACCTCAAAGATGCAACCTCCACCTCCTGACAAATCAAATTTACCAAGCTAGCATGCACTCTAGGTGTGTATAGGAACACTCTTCGCTCATCCATGAACAAACATGGCATCAAGCATGCCTGTTCAACCCTGAATAATGCAGAACTTGATCAGCTTATTATTCACTTCAAGGCGAAATGCCTGAATTCCAGTTTCCACTATGTGATCGGTCACTTGCAAGCACATGGTCATCGTGTGCAGTTTCATTGAGTTTAAAAATCTATTTGTAGAGTCGACTGTATCAGCCAAGTCCTCTGAGACCACCAGGTAAAGTGGTGGCACAAATACCATGTGAAGTGTCCAAACACCCTCTGGCATATTGACAGCCATCATAAACTTATCTGCTGGGGATCATGATCTGTGGGTTCATTGTCAGTTTCTGTCATACGGTATGTTAAATGATACTGTACTTTCACAATACGATAACAGTCTTACAAGCAGGCAATAATAATAACTGCTTGGTAACTGCTCTCAATCTCTTCAAGCGCACAGTGACAGAATACAGAATGCCTTCCCAGGTTAGGGGGGATCGCAGGGGCGAGAACTTAGATGTTGCAACATATGTGATCATGAAGAATGGCTCTCACTGTGCTTCACATATGTGGAGCTCGTTAGTCACTAATCTTACATATTTGACAGTTGCAAGTGCTAATGTTTGCTGTTTCAGGTAGTGTTTTAAAGTCCAGTTGCAAGACTGGTAAAAGACTGGCAACTGGACCAATTTGGTCTGGTGGTATCTATGTTTTACTAACATGTAACCTGAAAACAGCAATGTCTCGCCATCGTGGAGACCAATTTACGTGATCTAATGCATGATAGATATCTGAGGATGTCTATAGTAATCGCCCACGCCACCGCAAATCGTGATTCCCACATGATTCCTGCATGCGGACCGGTCGTTCAAAAGACTGGTTGCTGGTTGCCATGCTTTGGGACATTGTTAGGCCTGGTCCTGGTCCAGTTGCGCTGTTTAGGGGCCAAAAGCCGGACCGGACCGGACTTTAAAATCCTAGTTTCAGGTCCACACACAATTCACGTATTGAGTGTTTGTGAGTTGAAGTTGGCACACAGTCCACTCGCCGTTGGCATGCGTTTTTCACACATCTTGAAAATCAACATGTCCATAACCGTCAAAATCCACGCCACCTCTGGTTACTACAAACCCTTTTTCTTCCTGTGAATAATCAAGATTGTCTCAAGTTTTGGTGCAACTGGAGCTGTCATCCAATGGACAGCGCTGATATGAATAATAGGAGTCCAAAGGAAAAATAGAAAGGCATGCTCGAGCCATAATTCAAACACAGGATCTTTGTTTCTTGGGCCAAACACAGTTTGGCATGTACTGGGATGAGTGTGACAGTGTTCACCCAGACACCATCAGCAGGTATTATGGTGTCTATGGAAAACCACTCACATGACAAGGACATTAGTTGGATGCCAGACATCCAGAATGTTGGAGTGGACAAACTCAGTGTGGCCGTATAGCCACCATATTACCTAAGCACTACTATTTTCATATTTAATAGTCAGTCACACCTCAGCTGGTTTCCCTACCACTGAGTACTTACATATTGAATAGGTTATGAGCCCTGGCCCTTAGTGAGGCCATTGGAATCAGACTCACCAACTCAAAGACTCGAAAATGCCTTTTGAAGATATTCTTGCACTCTAACTGGACGGTCAGAACTGGTCGATGTACTGCAAGAACATTCTCTGTGCAGCAAGGCATGAAGGCTTCAAAGACCACCTCCATGGAATAGCATGAGTTCCATTTATGGATGACCCCAGACAGGAAGAATGATATGTGTGGTGTAAGGTAGATAGGTGGTGTGGGGCTATCCGAAAAGCACTCTAACCTTTCCTAAGTCAGTAAGAAGCAAATGTGGTCAGTAGCAACACCAGGAAAAAAAGGGGAACAATAGGTTCATCCCTTAGGGATCCTAGGAGGAGAGGCGATGGTAGGAGGATAATGTGAAGGCTTACTGAACCCTCTTCGAGACATACTGTAGGATGGTCATCCTAACACTTCCAGGACCACTGGACTGGTGCAGGAGACTGAGGAGACTGTTGTGCACTACTTCTGCGACCGTTGGACTAGTAGCACATGTAGTGGACTGTATTTGTACTGTAGATGAGACTTGCTATAGGCGGGTTCGTGAAGGGTGGAGCTCTTTGAGTAAAAGCCGTTCGGACTCGAGAGACTGTTAGGAAAACTGGAAGATGATTTTTAAGGTGCGCATACAAGACTTTTATAGTCTGGGCATTTACGAGACTGTCCAATGTGAAACACAAACAAAGAGATAGAAGATAAGTAAATGTGGTGTTGTACAGGCCTTGTGCAATATATCCGGATAGGCGCAAAATATGGAACATGAAATGCATACTAGCAGGAACTGAGAGAATGATGTGAAGGAACTCACTAACGAACCGGAAAGAGCACAGATGAGGATAGGACTGGATGGCGAAGGATTTGGTCCGGAGGAAACAGGATCCAGTTTGGCAGAAGTGTGGAAGACAAATGGTGTAGCTGCAGGTGAAGCGGAAGCATGTCAAATGCGAGAGAATGGGGGATGTGTGAGGGTGTAAGGCAATAGGTAACTGAGGGAGCTGTGCAACCAGGGAATGTAGATTCCCTACAGTGGGAACTCCAAGCCAAGCAGGTATTGGCTGTTACCATCCCTGACAACATTCTCGAATCACTTGGACTGAAGACACTCTTCGCAAAGAGGGCTCATCTTTGGACTGATGCTTGGCTTGTGCCAACTCGGGACGTGATGTGGGCATGTAGCGGGTATGTACATGGATATGAAAGATCGATGACAACTACTGAGAGGGACAGGAAAGTGCGCAGCGCTTTGGCCCGATGGGCAAGCAAGAGAGCTGTGATCCCACCATGTTAGACTCAGGACAACGACACATGCAGCGACCGGTGCTTACCCATGGACTAGGAGTCACTTCGCAGTGGCCAGGCTCAACTCCTCCGCCGGATCGGGGGGATGGTGTGCTGCAAGAAGACCACATGCACTTCCGGGTTTGCTTGCGTGTATGGAGCTAAAATCTGCGCGTGTTTGCATAAATAGATGAGGAACGAATCGCCGGCCCAACGGCCCTTGACTTTGACGATGTCGAAGGGAATTCTGTGTAGTAGGTACTCCAATGTGGCTCCGATGCGGATGCCATGCCCTTTCAATGATGGGAGCCCTGCGGCGGCGATGGCAGTATCGAGGACCTTAAGGAATTTCGAGCGCGTAAGGGGCATAAAACCTGATTTTGAGCGGTATGCGAAAAAGGGGCACTGCGGCTGGCAGATCGATCATGTGGAAGTGATTGTCGAGGGCTTCCTCGGGATCGTGTGGACCCTCTTGTCTCGCCCAATTCACTTCCTCGCCAATGGGGGTTTTTTCGTCCACGGCAAACAGAAACACGTCATCTGCAGCCCGTTTCGATCTTGCTGCATGGAGATGCTGGCCCGGGTGACGTGCCTTGCTGGGTCGAAGGCCTTGAGGTTAGGTATGGTAAATTTGCCTGTGCGTGCTGCTGTGAAAAATGTTGTGGTGAGGCATGCGAACACCACCGCGTGCAAGGGTATCGTGAGGTCGAGGCGTTCCCGAATGGCGGTGATGGTTGCTAGAGTGTACGGTTCTCTTGTGGGCCGTTTCGACGTGAGTGGGGCCAAGTTACGGGCAGCTTTATATAGCAGCTCTGCTTCTCTTTCGTGAATGCTCCAGTCGAGTCCGTGAACTGCGTGCCATGCTTGAACCGCGCTTATGTAGTTGACGACGGTGGAAGGGGCATACGCCCCGGCTAAGTGCGCGATGAACGCAGATACAACGTCTACCGCTACTGGTGCCCGTTCCGCCTCAGGAATGGCCTTGAAGTCGCAAAAGGTGTGGAAGGCGAGTAACCCTGATCCGTATGTCTCCTTAGTGGACTCCGCCCAAGCATGCGGCAACATGGAGAGGAGACGTTGTGTGTCTTCGCGCTGTAATGGGGGCTGCAGGGACCGGGTGTGTACTGGGTGCTGTTATGCTGATGCGTAGAACCAAGGTCGCAGCGCACACTCAAGTGTAGTGCAAAGACACTTAGAAATCCCGCTAAGTCTGAATAGACTTAGGTTCTCAGACTAGCGACTTATAAGTCCTAGCTGGATGATCTTGGAACTACTCAAGTAGATTGTGTAGAATCAGATGGGGAGCTAGTATAGGGAAATGGTGCTACTTATAGTGAACTAAGTATGTGCACAGACCAAGCTGTACCGTAGCAGGACTCCAGAGGAATACATAACGGGCAGGAACTGCCACTGACCGAATGGGGGAATAGGAAGCAGTCAAGGGTGAGTGCGACTACTAGAAATGGAACATAAGTCCAAATGGGGACAAGCGAACGACTGTGGAGTGAGCGTGACCGCGCACGGACCAAGTGGACTAAAGTGGAAGGGGCATATGTATGCTTGTCCAAAAGGGGAGAGGGAGAATGAGGGGACAGTCACTGGGTTGGCATGACTGTTGGGTACCTGCTAGGCGGAGCGCACGGCTGCTACAACGTCAGGAGAGCGACTAGGGGTTGGGACAATGAGTGGACTGTGCTTGGGCAAGCGGGATGAGGGAGGACTCCATCAAGTGACAAGAGGAGGGAAAAGAGTGACCGACAACTAAACCGTAACAGGTGCCAGGAGAGGAGGCGCTCCTTGGCTGCACAATGGGGCCGGGTTGTGACTGGCTCTATCGAGTGCTCGCACGATGACAGAGTGGATGACGAGGCAGGGGAGGGGGGACTTGCAATGATGCAAGCCTGTAGCGCCTTTGCGAGCAGTGTGGGGCATGGTGGTTTTGGGGCTCTGACATTATGCGAAGAGCGTGGTTGCCGCTGTTGGGACATGGAATGGGTCGATGAGGAAAGGGTCGAGATTGGCGGGGAGGAGGATGGGGGGGAGGAGTAGGGCGTGGGAGGGGAAAATACTGCGTGAAAGAGGGTCGGCGGGGTTGCCCCGGCTGGGGACGTATTTAGCGATGATGTGGCGATCAGCACATACAAGCTCAGGAATGAGGCACTTGAAGATGTTGTTGACGTGCTTGTTCCTGCTGCGCCCGCATTGCCATACTTCGACAACTCCCTGGTTGTCACCGTGAACGAGAAGGGCGGTGTTGGGTTGACTGAGGAGAAGAGTGTGGGCGAGGAGTTCGAAGCCCACTGCTTCCGCCCATCCAATGTCCCAACCATCAGCACTCCATCCCGCCCGCAAGGTCCATGCACACCACCGACCTTGTATGTGGATTCCGATTCTGATGGTGGAGCTGGCATCTGAAAAGGTAGCATTATCTACCCCCTTTTGGTGATTATATAGGATTATCTGTCCATTGAAAATTTCCTGATAGGCTACGGTGTTATTGCCGCTGCGTGGTTGCGCCTTGGGAGATTTCTGGACGCCGTGGGCAGTGCTACTGCACCCTGTGCAGGTATGCTTGGCGTTGTTGTGAGGCCGGGAACTACCTTGAGGCTTTTGCCAATTGTGGCACAAGATGTCTCCTGCGGGGTCGATGAGACGCCCTTCCGGGGTGCGTCTGGCGTAAGCCGGCGTTCCGTCCCACAGGTACTGCGTGACACAGTTGTTGATGTCGTGAGGGTGGCACCCGAGGCAGGTTGGGCAAGCAGACTTGTTGTGCGGGCCATCTCGAGATGGGTGCCTCTGGGTGGGCTTCGTGTCTGCGAGGAGCTGCAGCGCTTCTCTGGGAGACCCGTTGGAGCCTCGAAATCTCAATGGAGGAGACTTGGAGCGCAAGCTCTGGCGGCGGTCTCACGTATTGTCTGCATGACTCAGAGGTGTGTATGCGCAGCGCGATCGCCGCTGCAACGATGTTGGGGACGTCTGTGAGGCCAACAAGCTCTCGACCTGCGAGGATCAAGTGTGACATGAGACGTCCATCAGATCGCCACACGAGAGGGCCAGGTGGGGAAGTGGGTAAGGGATCAGGAAAAAACACGCAAATTCATTTGTTAAAGACGAAAACAACATTGGGCGGAGCACTAACCTTGCCCAACATGGCATCATTGACCTCTGTGACAATGTGCTGGAGTAGGTTGTCATTGATAATGGCAATGTTGAAAGTGCTGCCCATTTTGAGCCTGTCGTGCCAGTGCCTCCTGATCTTCGCCACGTACGTGGCGAGGATGCGGTCTCCGTGTCAAATGGACGTTCAGAAAGGATGACATTCGATGTTCCAAAACAACTTGAACAGCGCCAAGACGTGCTTCTCGGGCCAGCCAAAATCTTTCATGTGCTTGGGGTATGAGGTGTGTGCCTGCAGCATTTCCGTGAGTGCCAACTCAATGTCCGCTTTGGCGTATTTGGACGCCTTGACTGAGGCTACCAGGCGGAGGGTGAGGACGTTGTTTGTGGACATGAGACCGAAAGCATTGTCTGCCTGCGAGTGCGCTTGCTTCGTGGCCTCGAAGCAATCTTCTTTCGTGAAGTACCAAAATTCCACGTATTCGTAAGCCGCAAGCTTCTGGAGGGCGTATTGAGATGGGCGACATGCGATGACGTTGGGGGGAAGCATGTCTTCTTCGAAGTCACCGACAGTTGGCTTCTTTTTCTCCTGAGCTTTCTCAACAGGGACCTCTGGTTCCTCGTCTTCTCCTCCGTGGTTCAGCTCCTGCTCGTCTTCCTGGCACTCCTGCTGTGGCAGGAGTGGTGGATCCTGCCGTGGGTCACGCTCTGGGTGTGACTGCCACCAGGTGGCTTCCAGATGCTGAATGACCCGCTCCTCATTCCAGCCAAAGGCTAGCATGAGTCCTTTGTGCAACAAAAAGGCTTCTTCGGCCGCGAAATCCAGCATGGGTTGCTGAACTGTGTCCATGCTGTGAAACCTCTAGCACCAAGGGAAGAAATGACTGGAAAGGGCGTGTGAACGAGCGACTGCTAAAGGAATGACTTGCGAAGGAAAGACGTGCAATGAAGCTCGAGGTTGGGCTGCGGTTGGTGGCAGAGCCAGTGCAAGGAGCTCAAAGACAAGAGGCATGGGAGCTTCCTCACCCGCTGGTCCAAAGATCTTGCATTGTGGCTGCGCTCGTGCCTCACTGCGCCTCAACGCACTCATTACTTGTTCTTGCAGCTAGCCTACTTTGTCTACAAGCTAACTACATGCACAGCTGCATGCAGCCAGAAACCATTCAGCAGCACTTGTGGAAGATGTGGTGAGCCAGGTCACAAGGCGTGGGAGTGCGACAAGAACAAGGTCGCAAAGAGTTTGGCACAGTCACAAGACAAGAAGACAAGCCATGGGAGGTGTCACAAGCCAAGATGCAACATGAGAAGCCATGGAAGAGTCAAGGAGATGGGTAGAGTGGGCAAGATGGGTAAAACACCACATGGGAGAATTGATGAAGCAGCCACAGCCATGGGACTGGGCACGAAGACCATCGACCAGAAGGTCACACTCGACCTCATTAAACCACCACCATCACCACCACTTGTCAAGTCCATCACACTGCCAATACGGACCTCACCACATGCAAATGATTCACACGGAAATGGCCAGGAAGCAGCGGGCAACAACATTGACAGTCGAGTCCATGAGTGTGTCGACAATCCAGCGAATGGAGCAGATACATCCAGGGATGAGACCTAGGGAATTGCATGGGTATACCCCTAGGGAACAGCATGGGTACTGGTAACCCGTCGCGGGTATGGTACCCTTACTGGCGCAGGTACAGGTATGGGACACGATTTTGTGACCCGTGACAAAACCCATACCCGCGCACCAGTACCCATGTGCCCGCACCTCACCTACACCCACCTTGCCATCACTGACCTCACCCCCGGCTCGCACTTGTGTGCAAACACAAATGTGAACACGCTGTGCGTTCACATTCAAGTTTGCATGCGAGCATGGTGCTTGAGTGTTGTTCCCACCATTTGTGCCGCATCTCACACTCACCCGAGTTGCCCCCACCCTTCACCCCATCCTCAGGCCCAGCAACCTTGTGTCAGCGATGACGAAAACGTGCTGAATAGCAACAAACCTGACTAAAGGGGTAAGTCAGGTCTATGGTGTGGGGGTCTGCAGGTGCAATATGATCGTTCCCAAAGAGGATCCTGGAAGGTTAGTGAAGGCTCAGGTTATAGGGAATGATGAGGAGAAGGTTGTTATAGTTGACTGCAGTTAGTCCGAAGGTAGTCCGAAGCGTGGGAAAGTAGTCCGAGCGATTATCGGACTGTTGTGTGCATTGCGAAGAGGTGGAGAAGGTGTGGGACGTAGTCGATGAGCCCCGTAGTGGACTCAGACGTGTGGAAAGTAGGTCGTAGAAGGGAGATGGAAAAACGGATGATCAAAGAGGCATTCGGAAATGCTAGGTACAGTGTTTTATAGTCCGGGAACCCAGGACTGTGTAACTACTAGGAATAAGGTTCGGAACTGTAAGGAAACAATATCTGGAGTATAATAATGAAAACGAATGGTACTAGAGGAGTCCGACATTAGTCCGACCGGTTTTGGTCTTAAGACCACATTTTCGGACTTCCAGACTTCGGACTAAGTGCAATACGGACCGGAGTAGTTCGGACTAGCGCGGGAAAGTGGGCGGAAATGCTCGGAAAGAGGTGAGGTGCTCTACAGCACCCTCACCCAATGTCCCTCACCTACCTCACAACGATGCGAGGATGATGAAGCCGACATTGTCTCCCTTTCCCACTCCCCACTCCCCTCTCGTCTTCACCTGCCTCGGGAAGATGCAACGGCAAACAACGACAATGACAATGACAACAATGTCACCCTCACTGTCACCCTCCACCCCCTCCCGATGACAATGACGTCTCCCTCTCCCTCTCCCCCCTCCCAATGCAATAACGAACAACAATGACGATGATGACGACGCCTTCGCCTTCACCCTCCCACTCCCCCCTCGTCCTCACCTACCTCGCAATGTCGGTGAATGATGATGACAAACACCGTCGCCGTCCTCTCCTGGGCCCACTCCCACTCCCACTCCCCTCGTCCTCACATACTGAATGACAATGAACGCCACTGCCGCCCCTTGCGACGATGACAACAAATGACGCCGCTGCTGTCCTCTCCCTCTCCCTCCCACTCCCCCCCCCCCACCTGCCTCGGGAAGACACAATGAATGACAATGGCAATGACGTCCTCTCACCTCACAATGACACAATGAGGATGAGGACTAGGGCATGCCCTCACCCTCACCAACCCAACTTCTGTGTGCATGCAAGCACATGTGCACGCGCAGACAATGAGTCTGCGCGTGCATGCGTGCTCGCTCGCACACCCTCGCCTCCTTCAAAAGGGCCTACCCAAGGGTATGGGTACGGGTACAGATCAACACCGGGACACCCACGGGTTTACCCGTGCAGTTCCCTATATACCCCGGGGTACCACCGGGCATACCCGTACCTGTACCCGGGGGATACCCATACCCACGAGCGGGGTATGGGTATCTGTCGTGGGTAATGAAAAGTGGACCCGGGGTATGACCCACAACGGGTCATACCCATGGATATCTTATAGTACATCCCATAGAATTTAACTATTACTACAATACAAAATAATATCCTGGGCACCAGGACCCGACATGTGGTTGTGGTGCGCCTACTGGTGCGCTCACAGCGCTGTAGGGTGAATAGATGGTGTGGGTCTATCCGAAAAGTGCTCTAACCTTTCCTAAGTCAGTAGGAAGCAAATGCAGTCAGTAGCAACACCAGGAAATGAAGGGAAGCGATAGGTTCGTCCCTTAGGGATTCTAGGAAGAGAGGATAATGTAGGAGGTTACTAAACCCTCTTTGAGACAAAAAGCGGACATTCCGGACACTTCCAGGACTGCTGGACTAGCGTAGGATGCGGAGGAGAACGGTGCGAACCACCTCTGGGACTGCCAGACTGGTGGGGAAGATACTGTACTGATTTCCGAACGGGTTCCGGACTATGCTGAACTATGCTGGACTGTGGACTGGACTGTAGACGGGCGGAAGGGACTAGGAAAGTCATGGAGGGTCGTGGACAAGGTAGAAAGTAAAGGGAAATGTGCGAAAGATCTATTTGATAGGTTGGATTACAATCCTTTATAGTCTGGGCACACCCGAGACTGTTAGATATAAGAATAGAGTGAAACAGGAACATGTAACTACAGTAGTGGAAAAGCAGAAGTCAAAGGAAGGTAAAGGATACATGGAACGCAGTAGGAATAGATAGGAAATGAATCAAGGGACTTACCAACGAGTCTGGACAGACATGGTCAGGGGTAGAACACGAGGAGGACAATCCCGATCGAGGAAACACAAATCCGAAGATTCCGGATTCCGGATGGGGAATGCGGATGGACTGAGAGGGTCGGATGGATGCTATGAGTGGGTGGAAGGACAGGGTGAGGCTACAAGAGAAGTCTGTCCAAAGGAGCAGGCAGTGATCTGGAAAATGCGAGACCAATGCAAAATGGTACAAGAGCGGATGGAGAGCGGATAGCGGGTCTGATGAGTCGCATTAGGTCGCATTAACATTGGATGGATTGCGGGAAGAGATTGTGATGAGCGGAAATCAAAGGGTAAGTGTCTGTCACGAAAGCGGTATCTGGAACAATAGGGAATGTATGTTCCCTACAGCGCGTTTCGAGTGGTGGTGGGTGGCTGGGTGGGGGTCAGGTGGGTATAGAGGGTGACAGGGCACTCACAGGAGGGGGTCATCGCCACCATCATTGCATGTGGAGGGATGAGGTGAGGGCGAGACATCGGTGGCGGCGTGTGACGAGGTCGGTGGAGGCAAAACAAGGTGCCGTCGTGGTCATCGCATGCAGAGGGTCAAGGTGAGTGAGGACGAGGCAAGGGCACTGGCAAGGCGCCATCAACATCGTGTGATGGGGTGGGTGAAGGAGAGGCAAGGACGGGGACGAGGTGCTGTCGTGTGGAGGGTCAAGGTGAGGGTGAGCACTGAGGCATCGGTGGCGGCATGGGACGAGGTGGGTGAGGGCAAGGCAAGGCAAGGATGAGGCGCTGTCTTCACCACCGCATGTGGAGGATCATGGCAAGGGCAATGGGCCGTTGTTGTTGCGTGACGAGGTGGGTGAGGGTGTGGCGAAGAGGAGGACAAGGTGCTGTCCTCGTCGTCACATGTGGAGCGTTGAGGCAAGGGTGAGGCATCAGTGTTGGAGGGTCAAGGCAAGGCCAAGGCGCCATTGTCATCACATGATGAGGTGGGTGAGCATGAGGCGAAGACAAGGCACTGTCTTCGTTGTTGCATGTGGAGGGTTGAGGCGAGAGTGAGGCATCAGCAGCAGCACATGACAAAGTGGGTGAAGGCGAGGATGTGGACGAGGCACCGTCATCGTTGTCATGTGCGGAGGGTTGAGGTGAGTGAGCGGCCTGTAGTAGGTGTTAGTTGTTTTACTAGTAAACTTACCTAGTACCGCGCTGCGAGCAACTTACCAAGTCAAGGACAGCCACACGTGAAATTCTTGCCAAGTTAGTACCCTTTCTTGCCACTTTGTGCCACATTCATTGAGTCACATCTGGTACACTTTTATCACACTTTCAGTACACATTTGTGTACACATTGTTGGTACACTTTGTGGAACACTCTTACTACACTGTTGGTACACTTTTCAGTACACTTGTTGCCACACTATTTATTAGTACACTTTGACTACACTGTTAGTACACTTTTTTGTCCACTTTTTGCTACACATTTTGTATACTCTCACTATACTTGCCAGTGCAGTACACTTTTTTAATACACTGAGTAGGTATCTTGAACAGGGCCATAGCCATCTTGAACTCATTTGTGAATGACCTACCCCAGGATTCCCAAACAAAGCCATGGCCAGCTTGAATTCATTTGTGAATGACATACCCCAGGATATACCCACCTGGGGTACATATCCATGATCCCATGTGTATATGCCCCAATCCATACCCACATGTACCCATACCCATGCATTTGCCTAACAAGACCACTGTGACGGTGACAGCAAGCGCATCCATGGATGCAGCCGCAACCTCCAGTCCCAGCAATGACAACCGGCGATACCACTCCATGGATGGATGCCTCGTATGAATTCAATGATTGAGACCCATGCAAACTCGTCCAAAACATCCTTAAGAACCCAGACTTCAAGAATGAAATTGATTGCAAACACAAAAGAGAATGTGTTGTGTGTTCCCTTTCATGTCTGCACACGAGGCTTCACTGATGATGCAAATTAAATCACTATGACAGCACTGTTAGGGACGAAATAAAGGGAACCAGACCGAAGCAGAAAGATCAGGAATGGAATGGAAGGAATGAACAATAACACAAAAGGGGATCAAAGCAGTGTATGAAGGAATTCCAGCCAGGACAGCGAAGAGTGATGGGGAAGAGACAAACATTGCAAAAAAAGAGGACTGAGTAGTGACCGATGCCAGCATTCTGGGTTACTCAGAGGTTGAGATTTTACCATTGTAGAGGGATCACGACTGCTGTTGGCATGAAAAGGTAAGAAATAGGACAACAGAAAAAAGCAAAAGAAATCCCAAATAGGGCATGGTCAGCAGTACGTCTTGAGATCATTGAGATCATCATCATCATCGTTGCTGGGCGCCTTTGGGTCGTCATTGTTGAAGTACTAGTGCTCACTGGTTGTATGGAAACACTTGTAATGGCACGTAGTGGTATGTCGACAAGATGTTATTAGAACTCAGACACTGAATTCAAATATATGTACTGGTGGTTCGCTTATGTAATAGTGTTAACCATATATGGTATACTACACTACACTACAACAATGAATGAAATAGTATAGTACAATGTCAACACTGTTGATAGAATAGGGTAGACACTGGATGGGGCTAGGGCACAAATAGTGGTGGACCTGGACAAGGTGATAATTGATGGGAGAGAGTCCCATCAATCCCTTGTCCATATATCTAGATGATCTTATCTACATACGTAAACATGTACATACATACATATACTATCATATAGGGGCCACTTGCAACATACCGGATACACTGTATATTCCAACAAACACTCCCCCTTGCTAAGCAGCTACTCTGAGCGCGTAAGCAAGTACAGTACTAAGACAGTGGTTTGTCATACACAATGACACCTAACTGCTTGCAGCAGTCACCGAGAGATTCTAGACCCAGGTTCTTCATAAACATATCTGCAGGATTTTTGGTCCCTTTGATGTAGAAAATCTCAATGAGGCCTTCTTTGACATAGTCGTGGATGCCATGCTATCTGAGATTGATATGCTTGGAGTGACTTTCCATTACTGGATTGTCAGCCATAAAGCTGGATCCCTGGTTGTCACCACAGATTGGTATCAGCCTAGGATATAGCCGAGTTCTTCCATAATTGTGTGAATCCACACGACCTGCTTGCTACAGTCTGATAGCGCAACGTATTCAGCTTCCATGGCTGGGTATGCCACACGGGACTGTTGGTGAGATAGCCAGCTGAAGATGCAGCCTGCTAGTTTAATATACCAGCCTGTTTGCAAGTGTCTAGTATTCAGATCTGATGCCCAATCAGAAGCAGTGTAGGCAATCAAGCCTGCCTTGGTGGAACCATCAAATACAAGGGAGTAATAACATGTCCCAAGTAGATAGCAGCATATATAAAATGCGCGATCAAGGTGTTCCTTAGAGGGCTTAGCAGCGTGCTTGGATAGGGCAATCACTACATATGCTATATCAGGACTAGTGTTTTAAAGTCTGGTTCAGGACCGATTCGGTCCGGTTGTGCTGGGTTTGAACAGTAACCGGTCCAGTCTTGTTAAAATCAAGAAAACAAAAAGACCGGTCTAAAACCGGTTGCAACCGGTCCGGACCGCCACTGGTTGCTTCGGAAAATACATACACATTTAGGTACCATTGAAGGCCACTTCCCCTATTTTTCTGCATAATTTTACAATTTTCTCCTGGTTAGTTACAAGTATATACACTCCTGACTGGAGTTTCACTGACATGCGACCCAGAAATGACGATACCTCAGCATTGTGTGAACCGAGTTACGTGACTAAGGGTGCAATAGATGGCCGGGAGTGTGTACTAATGGTACCCACGCCACTGCTAAGCGCGGTTCCCACGGGAAACACATGAAAAGACCGGTTGCAACTGGCCACAACCAGCAACCAGACCACTTAGGACCAGTTCTGAGCGGACCGGTTGCTGGTTGCCATGTTTGGGAACAAGGTTAGGACCGGTGTTGGTCCGGTTTCACCGTCCGGGGGTCAAAAGACCAAACTGGACCGGACTTTTAAACACCAATCAGGACGAGTCCTGAGCATGAGATACAGGAGTGATCTGATCACTTGTTGGAAGAGTGATCTGATTTTCGGGACAACAACACCTTCATGAGCTCTTGGGTGATAACCCTGGGGGAGAGGGGTAGGAGCCACACGAGCATCGATAAGTTCGAACCTTTGCAGGATCTTCTCAAGATACGCGCATTGATCAATCATGCTCTTGCTGCCTTCTCGTCTGATGCTCATGTGGATAAACTCCTTTGCAGGACCTAAGTCTCTGCAGTCCCAGTTCTCCTTAAAAGCAGCTTTAATCTCCTTAACGGTCTTGATGTCAGGACCACAGAAGGAGCGCCATCAACATAGACAGCTGCTACTACAATTTAAGTACCTTTCTGCTTGAATAAGAAGATTCCAGCATTGTATTTCAGTCTTTTGAATCCAAGATCTTTCATGGACTCATTGAGAGTCTCCCACCAGGCAAGTCCGGCTTGTTTATGGCCATACAGGGCACGCTACAAGCGGAGCACTTTATGCTCTTGGCCACTGACTACAAAGCCTTTGGGTTGTTTCATGTAGATTTCTTCATCTAGCTTGCCATATAAATAGGCACTTCGGACGTCAAGGCCTTCGATGTGCCAGTTCTCGAGGGAGGCCAGTGCAAGCATTAAGTGCACCATCTCAAACCTCACGAAGGGAGAGAAGATATGGTCACAGTCAATGCCTTCAACTTGTGAAAAGCCATTTACTACAAGGCGGGCGTGTTTGCGGCCATCAGGTTTGACGTCAAAAACCCAGTGATTGTTGATAACTTTGCGACCTTTTGGTGCATCTACTAGCTCATAAACATTGCACTCCTGTCTCGATTGGGATGTCCATGGCACCTTGAATGAAATGCATGTGCGCTGAAAATGTTTGCAATATAATGCGGGATTTCCACATCCCCTTGTAGTCCTGTGGAATGGAGTTAGTATGTCAGCAGGCTGAGATCCAATGGTCCTCACCTTCACAGTTTCACCGGTGATATCCTCAAACAAAAAAACGGTTACCTTCTAGCCAAACATTTGCCAGTTCGGATTGTCTTTCAGGAGAGTTGAACACTTCAGTAGAATTGATTAGGCTGTAGATCATCGCAATACTTGTGGACGTGAATCCTCCCCACCACTCCACCATCCTCTGAGTAGCCTGTTGTGGGAGTGTGAGCATGCACTATACATATGAGACAGCACCACATAACTGAGCAATACTGACAACAGTGTGGACCGGATCATCACTTTGGATTGTCGCAGGAATCTTGTCCTTGTAGATAATGTTCCACAGTAGCCGTAATACTTCGACCTCAGATGAGCTCTTCATACCACAGCATGTATCCAGCATTCAATTCCACTTTGCGTAAGTTGGAATTAAGATACCATGCCACTTGTTATCAATCATCACACCCTGGGGAAGGTGGGAGTTGTTGTACTTCACCTTTTTGTAGAGCATTTGACACCTTAGACTGAGGAGGGTGTTACGGTTTAGTCGCTGGTCACTCTTTTCCCCTTCCTTACCGCTCGGTGAAGTCCTCTCTCACCTCGCTTGCCCAAGCACAGTCCATTCATTGTCCAAGCCCCCAGTTGTTCTCCTGATGTTGTAGCAGCCGTGCGCTCCATCTAGCAGGTACTCATCAGTTGCTCCAACCCGGTGGCTGTTCCCTTGTGCTGTCTCCTCTGTTGGATATGCATACATATGCCATTCCTATTTTGGCCCCTTTGGTCCATGCGCGGTCACGCTCACTCCGTAGTCGTTCGCTTGTCCCCATTTGGACTTATGTTCCATTTCTAGTAGTCGCACTCACCCAGTGACTGCTCCTTATTCCCCCATTTGGTCAGTGGCAGTTCCTGCCTGTTATGTATTCCGCTGGAGTCCTACTATGGTACAGCTTGGTCCGTGCACGTACTTAGTTCACTATAAGTAGCACCGTTTCCTGTACTAGCTCCTCATCTGATTCTACGCAATCTACTTGTGTAGTTCTCAGATCATCCAGCTAGGACTTATAAGTCGCTAGTCTGAGAACCTAAGTCTATTCAGACTTAGCAGGATTTCTAAGTGTCTTTGCACTACACTTGAGTGTGCGCTTCGACCTTGGTTCTAGAACACTTTGAGGAAGGGGCTTCACTGTCAAACACGTGCTTTTCCACTAAGAAAGGTCAGAGGTAGAAGTCATCGAGAATTCTTGGGGTGTGAGAAACCTCGGAGACGGAGAGAGTGGGGGAGTGAGTGCCAACTTCGGAACCACAGAGTTGGGCTTGTCCAAGGGACTTCGGCTTCAGCGTATGTGCTGTGCCTAGTTCAAGTTACAGTGTCCCTAATTTCTGTTGTCGTTCCGAAGCCTACTGAGGGAGAGTGTGGATGTCCGAGGCATGCCAGTGCGGCAACACTGAGGATATCCGAATAAGCTCTGAGGCTCGGAGGTGGATGTTGAGTGGCTGCGGAGATGCAGCGTGCTCGGAGATGAGTCAATGTTGGACTCGGGTCCGGGGGGTCGGGGATGACAGAAGATAGAGGGGACAGAGGATGACAGAAGATAGAGGGTACAGAGGATGATGGCAAGTAAAGGTTCGGGTGCGTCTAGTGAAGACTTGAAAGGGTTTAAACTGAGGTCTCGTGTGGGAGTATAGAGGAGGAGTGGATTCATAAGACAAGTAAAGCAATGACAAGCAAGTAAGCAATAAGCAATAATCGGACTGAGGTTTACTAACTAAGTGTACAGTACTTATAGTAATGGTAGTACACTGCAAAAGTCCGAAAGCGGGGTCTCGGAGGTAAGCTCATACCGAGGTACGGATAGGTACAGTAACCGAGTCGGAGGCGGTGTCTCGGAGGTCTGAATGTTGCATGTGGTGTAGACACCGGATCTAGGGCTAAGTATACAAGTGGGGATAATACAGGTATAGAATGGAGTTACACTAATGGGGCGGCATAGGATTATACCTGTGTGAGGGTCCGAGAGTCCGAGAGTCTGAGGGTCGGGGTTGAGACAGAGACTATTAGGAGTGAGGTTGGAAAGGTCGGAAAGGTCGGAATAGGCTTGAGGATATTTATATTGCTTGGAATTATGTCACTTACATAATTACCCACTTTGGTAACATAGCAACCATCAACAGCTGTCAAATGCCTATGTTACATATGATATAATGATTGTCAAATGCAGGGTCAAATAAGTGTCCCAATGACATGTCATTTTGAAGTGACTGCCATCCCGTCAGATTCTATCCAAATCGCTTGACCTTTGCATCCATAGCAAGCTATGCGTATGTACCTCATTTGATGTACTCATATGTGAGGGCCCGGATTAGGAGGTGTTGGGAAATATCCACTTTAGTGCAAAACATGCAAACATTGGGACACTTTTTTGAGCCACTGTATGTTTTGCATTGAGCACAACTTGAGCAACATGCTTGGTAGCATTCTCCTTTCGAGTTGTGACCATTGTCCGCCTTGAGAATGAAGAGACAGCAGGACAGTGAAAGGGGCGGGCAGGTGGAACTTGATTTTCCACATTTGAAGGTTGTTCTGAATGCCCCATGTTGTCCGTTGATTGTTCACTGCATCTAGGATGGCCCATACCCTGGCTGCCAGCAGCTGCTGAAGAACAAATCAGCTCTCACGCAACACCAGCGCTCCGCACATCAGCACTCCTTCTGTATTCCCAAGCATGGCCAGCCCTGATGAAGCTACAAACTGTCAAGACTGTGCTTTCTACTCTGAGGGTACTCCGAAAGGTTCGGAGGTACTTAGCGCTCGGAACTCGGCTTCACCGTATGTGGTGCGCTTTAAAGATCCTTGCCCAGCTGTGATGGTATCCTAAGAGTGGAAAACCTAACAAAACAGACTGTAGCAAGAGTAGAAATAGTTAGTGGGTACAATTAGTTCGTCCCAAAAGAGACTCGAAAGGAAAGGGAGAAGTCCGGAAGAAGTCCGATCGACAGTACTCAGCGTTAATGAGAAGTCCGAGTGGAATTCGGGTGTTAGTCCGATAGTCCGAGCGGTATCGGGCGTATGGGATGGAAAAGAGGAACGGTAAGTACACAGTAGATGGTTTACTGTGTTCGGTGTTGAAGATGGTGACGGTGACGGTAGTTGTGAGCCAAAAGGGAGCTGGTATTTTCGATACCATACATGAATATTATAGTCCGAGCATTCTCGCACTCTAACTACGACCAGGAACTACTAGCCGTGACATGAAACCTAAAGGAGTAAATGAAAATACACTATTGGAAAATAATAGACAGGCGCCACCATCTGTCTAGACAGAATGGAGCGTTTTTATATAGCGGCCGTCACATGTGATCGGTCTGGAGATAAAGGACCTACGGATGAGGTCGCTGAAGTCCGCGGAAGGCACGTGACAAGGAAGGTCGACCGGACCGAGAAGTAGAGGAATGGACAATGGGATAAAATAAGGACTAACGGATGGTGCCGATACAGAAGTCTGAGAAGTCCGACGCTCCGGAGTACCGGAGTACCTTCGGACTAAGACGGCTGAGCTCTGACTTGTCGAAGATGGATTGGAGAGGGTGTTAGGATGAAGGGGGACTCTGGGTAATGTGGGGAAAGTGGAGGATACGCCTACAGAGACGTACCAGTCTCTACAGCGCCCTTGTCAAGAAGTCCAAGGTGTCCTGAAATCGGTCAGGGGTCGGAAGGGTTGGGAAGGTCGGAGTCGTTGGGGGACGACAGTAACGAACAAAGGTAGTCAGACGGTGATGGGTGCAAGGTCTAGCATCAAGCTAACATGCAGGTGGACGACAAGGAGACTCATTGACTTCAGAGAGAGGAGGTAGAATATCTTAGTGGATAATCAGACTAAACTACAAGGTGATAAAACTACATTTATATACAAAGGGAGAACACTGTGGAAACCTCAAGAGGTTTCAGTACTCCAAGGCAGAAAGGCAGTCCTGGAGGTCAACTTAGTGCGAGAGCATTCCCGAGCTGTGGGACTGCCACAAATGATACTATTTAGTGGAACTAGTTCGAATGGAGGTACGTAAAGGTACTAGAATGGACAGAGGTAATATAAGTGTCAAGTAGCTCTGAGGTCTTGGAGCTGTGTTGGACCGAAGGTACTAAACCATCTCGGGCATGACAGACTGAGCTGGAACTTACTCGCAGTGCTCGGAAGCGAGCCTAATGTACGGGATATGACAGTATCCCCCCCTCAGGCCTGAACCCTTGAAGGCCATAGCGAGGAACTGTCAAATCTGGGTCCTCCAGGCTCAAGTCCGATGGAGGAACATGGGATGGAAGGTGGTGAGTACAAAGATAGACCAGAGGTCTGACGGAGGAGAACAGGAAGGGGCTTAATGAGGACTATGGCAAGGACTTATGTATGTGTCACACCCTTGTCGAGCTAGTTGTCCTCAATTTCAGAGGGACGGAGGTAAGAGGATACGGAGATAGGGGCACACAGGTTACGAGGTGGCAAAGTACGAACATGGACTTCAAGAGGAGGATGAGAGATTTAGTTGATATATGAACTGAGGTGTTAGGACGGAATACAGGAGTTTATATACTACGAGAGCCGGATCGGAGTAAGAATGGAGGAATGCATGTAAAGGTACAAGGAGCATATGGAAAGGAATGCAGAACGGAGGAAGCATATGGGGGAGGAATGGTGGCTGAGGGAATCATATGGAGTAACGTAGAAAGAATGGAGTGTCGTAGGTAAAGAATGAAGGGTCATGAGTACTAAGATCCCTATTAACCATGTTTGTACGGGAGATCCTTGTCCTGACATCAGATGAAGATGAAGATGCAGAGCTCCTGCTGTTATGATTTGATTGTACCATGTGACTTACCCACCCCTTTTTCCTTGCTCTTCGTCCCCTCATCCCCTCATCCCCTTGTCTCCTCGAACCCTCATCTTCTGTCAAACACGTGCTTTTCCACTAAGGAAGGTAGGAGGTAGGAGTCATCAAGAATCCTTGGGGTATGAGAAATCTTGGAGACAGAGAGAGTGGGGGAGTGAGTGCCAACTTTGGAACCGCAGAGTTGGGCTTGTCCGAGTTCGGCTTCAGCGTATGTGCTGTGCCTAGTTCAAGTTACAATGTCCCTAATTTCTATTGTCGTTCCGAAGTCTACCGAGGGAGAGTGCAGAAGGCCGAGGCGCGGCAGCACTGAAGATATCTGAATAAGCTCGGAGGCTTGGAGGTGGTAGACGTTGTGTGGCTGCAGAGATGCAGCACACTTGGAGGTGAGTCAATGTCGGACTCGGGTTGGGGGGTCGGGAATGACGGAAGATAGAGGGAACAGAGGACGGTGGTGAGTAAAGGTTCAGACGCGTCTAGTGAAGACTTGAAAGGGTTTTGATGGAGGTCTCGTGTGGGAGCATAGAGGAGGAGTGGATTCATCAGAAGCAATGAGTGCAAGTAAGCAAGTAATACAGTAGTAGCAGCAGCAGCAACAATCGGACTGAGGTTTACTAACTAAGCGTACAGTACTTATAGTAATGGTAGTACACTGCAAAAGTCTGAAAGCGGGGTCTCGGAGGTAAGCTCGTACCAAGCTACGGATAGGTACAATAACTGAGTTGGAGGCAGTGTCTTGGAGGTCCAAAGGTTGCGTGTGGCATAGACACCAGATCTAGGGCTAAGTATACAAGTGGGGATAATACAGGTAGGGAATGGAACTACACTAATGGGGCAGCATAGGATTATACCTGTGCAAGGGTCCAAGAGTCCGAAGGTCCAAGAGTCGGGGTTGAGACAGAGACTATAGGGTAGGAGTGAGGTTGGAAGGGTCGGAGAGGGGTCGGAAAGGTCGGAATAGGCTTGAGTGGACTTGGTGGAATTCCGGGATATGACATCTTCCCTCTCGCTAGGACTCCCTCATACTCCGCCCTCATCCCTTGTCCTTGCTTCCATGTCCTCCCCGGACTTCTCTGTGTCCTCAGATCCTGTCAATGGGATTCCCCATAAACTTACCACAACACGTGGTACCCTCATTCCCATATGCTTCCCTTCTTCAAACCCTTATTTTTGACTCCCTTGATCCTCGGACCTTCCTTGTACTTCTTCGGACTAACCCGAGTCTTCCTTGACCCACGTGTACCTTTAGAACACTTCTCTCTGATCCCTGTGTCTTCCCTTCGAACCCTTCCATCTTCTTGAGGCCCCTTGTCTCCATTAATCCTTAGCCATTGGTCTGTGCGCATTCATGGACACTACTTAAGCCTTCGCCTTCTTACCCTGTACTTTACCTTGGTCTACCTGGACCCCCTCCCCATGTAACCCACCTTGACCGCCACTACTTTGACTCTGGACTGTTCCTACCTCATACCATGCAATACTAGTTCTTCACTGAATCTAGTCCCTCGCATTCTAGTCGTCCTACTATTGAGTGGATGCTCCTCTGAGAACCACGGGAAGGTCCTCCCTTGACTCAGTGGCCGCTATCCAGGTCTACGTTCGGCCCTACCCGGGACGACCGTAACACCCGCAGCCCAAGCAGAAGAGGAAGATGGTGAAGAAGATGTCTGTGCAGGCCACGTTAGAGCCATGCAGCCATTGCCTCCAAAGGGGCAAAATCCTGATGATCGGAAATCCATCACAGGATATGTTCTATTCCTTGCAAATGCACCTGTCTCATGGTTAACCAGAAGACAAAAGACTATAGCATTATCCTCTACCGAAGCGGAATACATGGCAATGTCGGATACCGCAAGACAAATATCTTGGATAAAGTCACTCTTAGGCGAAATTGGTTTCAATATACCGAAAGTACCGCTTTACTGTGATAATCAGGGAGCTATCTTTCTGGCAACCAATCCAGCTCAAGAAATGCGATTGAAACACATAGGAATTCGCTACCACTACATCCGCGAATGTGTGGAAGAAGGAGATATTGTATCAAGTGTGGTTTGAAGAGGAGCAGTTGCAGATTGCTGTGAGTGACCCTTCGCGGGTGGCGCTGCCCGCATTTCCCATCACCGCCGCCAAGGTGGCCACATTCCTTCACCACAAGTCCACTCGTGAAAAGGTATGCCTCGCTTGTACCCTTGTCCCCCACCGTCTCACTGAGTGGTCTCATCTCGTGCAGCACAAGCGAGGAAGCAAGTCTGAAATGGTCGAAGGCTCCTCGCTGGGCAAGTCCCACATCATGCAGGTCGTCAATGCCTTGGAGAACCACAGGCTCAATCACGAGCATGAGTATCCCCGAGACCATGAGACTGTTGATAGAATAGGGTAGATGCTGGGTGTGGCTAAGGGCACAGATAGCGGTGGACCTGGACAAGGTGATAATTGATGGGAGAGATTCCCATCGATCCCTTGTCCATATATTGTATATAGACGATCTTATCTACATACGTAAACATGTACATACATACGTATACTATCATATAAGGGCCACATACGACATACAGTGACTCCAAAAAGCGTTACAATTACTAACCTCAAACCGGGCACACCGTAACATCCAACAGAGACCAGAGTCAGTCTCCGGAAGGATGTGCGCATCCACGCATTCAAGTCGGCCTCGAAGCACAACAAGCCAAGCAGGATCGAGAAGCCCCAGGCAATCAAAGCTGCCGGGACCACCTCTGGTGGGTCGTCTCAGCTCGCTGCCACGTCTGTTGTCGTGATCACTGACGGGGATACACCACTGGCAGACACATACTCCAAGGAGGAGCTTTTCCGGTGCTCGCTCTGGGCACTGACCGACTTCTCAGGGAAACATCACATCTTCATCGGTCTGCGTGACCATGCGATGCTGCTACTCTCAGCTGCGACCGCATTTCACGGTGAGAGTTGTCGTATGCTGCAGTGGTCTGACTTGTTCAGAACCACAGTACCTTGGGACCAGACGACCAAGGTCGAGGTGAGTGCCCCTGGCTGAGTCTCGCTCAATCACATGCTTAACGTGGATGGACACGCAGGTCCTCGCTGCGCTCGCTGACAATGCCAAGCACAACCAACATGGGCGGGTGGACGAACATGGTGTCATCCAACATCACCATCTGGAGCTCTGTGCTATCAGGGCTCTCATACTGATGTTTTTCGGCCACTTCCACATCCTTGACTGTGCACCTCCGACGTTTTCCCCCGACTTCACGAACAAGAACTATGGCGAATATGGCCATCGGGAGTGGTACTCCCACTACGTTTTCAGT
>JBBPNE010000281.1:0-30670 GCA_038090735.1 Xerocomellus amylosporus | reverse complement strand
GGGCATGGCGAAATAATTGCTGAATCCACCACCAGAGTATATCTTATCCATGCATGCCATCTCAGGCTCGAATACGGTTGCGTTCGGCTTCACCATCGTAGCACCGACAGATGTGACATATGGGCAAGTTCCGGGGAAGGTGGGGTTGAAGATCCGCCCACCAGCGGTTTGTGTGCCTGGCAGCCCGTGATAAGATAGCCGTCCAGTATGACATCAAGTGACCAGTCAGTCCTTACCGTTGGGATTCAAACAGGTTTCGTTTCCCGCGCCTCCTCCCCCCACACCATTGTCTCCGGAAGAGTACAGGAACGTGATACCCATCAGTCCGAGTTTCGCATACTCAGCGCACTGGCGCTCGGCATAGAACTGGCTCAGATCAGCCTCATCGTATACATACGACGTTGAGATCACGTATGCGGGCTTCACGGTCCCACAATCCTCAGGACCTTCCAATTTGTGCTTAAGATGAAGATGAACAGCCTGGAGATAGATAGACATACCCGTGTAGCCACCAGGTTGGGTGTCCGGATAAGTAGCATCTTGGCTAGGATCGTCACCACCCTCGAAGGTACAATAGCTGCCATCGATGGCGTCGAGGAAATTGTTGAACGATGCAACTAGCCAGCCATGTCTGTTAGATGTCCGAGATGATATATGGGAGCACAACCCCACTCTCTTCCATGTCACCGGTCTGATAGAGTGTCACCGTTTGCTCTCCAGTGACCAACGACATGCCGTATTGCAAGTCCAGGTCTGACTCCCCGTTGTAGCTGAAATTCTGGTATGTAGTCTGTACATAACCTACGAACGAGATATTAGCATCTACACGGGCCTCGGTCCCGAAAACAGGTGCTTACCACCGTCGATCGAAACTAAATAAGGCTCCTTGCCAATAAGGTCAGCGGAGTAGTTCTGAGCGAACATCTGCAGATCACTCTGCAGGTAAGCCTGGGGCGTATATTCCACTGGAAAGCAACCAACAAATCACACATGAGCACAAATCAAAAACATTCGTGGAAACATCCACTGACCAATACCGTAGCTGTTCTTGTCTGTAGCAACAGGCGTATAGAAAAGACCATAGAGGTTCCGCAGACACCCCGGAGTGATGTACTCGTCACAGTCCTGCCCATCAACGACGCCTGAGACTGTAACAGCCGTCGTTGGGTTGATACCAACTCCCGGTCGGACACCACGAGCCGGGGACATACTTTCCCCACCAGAACGACGTGTCAACTTAGCGTCGAAGTGCACAGATGGAGTCACGAAGTCGACATGGCGCCGGACCTGCTCGGGAAGGTGGTATACCTCGCAGGCTTGTTATCCTCGTATCAGGTTATCGTTTTCCGGTCTCGATCAACATTCTAACTCACCCACGTGCTCTTTGCCAGACGCGTGTGTGTACACATTGTACTCGGTGTTCATCAGCTGTTCCGCTTCCTCGACAGTCGCATCTACTTGGATCCATCCCTTGGAGCGGCCTAGTGCAATCCGCTCCTCGCCAATTCCGCTCGCGATCAACCAGCTTCGGACAGCGTCAACGGTCTCATCGCTCGGCGCAAACGTACGTGCAATGTCTCCTGCGGTCCAATGTTTACCGTAGCTTGGAGATTTGGGATGAGAGACGTCATGAAGGTAGTTTCCGATGTCGTCAATGTTTTTCTGTTTCAATGCGAACCGCAATGGAATGGTCGAGGTTGCATCGTGGCGTTTCGTCAAACTCCAACCAGAGGGAAGGTGGGAGCGCTTTTCATGAATACTGTAAGGACTCGGAAAGGGTTTTGCACTCGAAAGCAGAGCGAGGGAGAGGGCAGACAGCGAAAAAATCAATGGCGAACAGCGCATCGCGGGCTAGAAGGCCAGACAGCGCGTTTAGATTGACGGGTCGATACTGCTCAAGCATCGTCTGTTATGAGGGCCCGGCGTGGAACCACTGGCAAGGATCATCGCACGCCTGCACTTTTTGCCGTGACGTCGGTTCGTAATCTTTGTACATAATGAGCATTGCCTCAATGATGAACGTTTGAACCTGCACAGTGCGATGAGATGCGACGTCACTCATTTCCAAACGTTCCGCCCGCTACACCTTTCCCCGTCGCCCACTTTCAAATGTTCAACTTGTTTTCCACCCCATGTTGGTCGCCTGCACACTGATCACGGAATTATCGATGTTAAGGATGCCCGCCGTGTTGGTACGCGGAAAAGAAGCTGTTGTGGCTATACGATGCTGTACAACCGGCTGCAGTAATCTGCGAGTGACTGCGAGGCGTCGAAATTACGTTGTTAAGTTTCTATGCGTTTTTGAATGGCCAAATGACTCTAAGCGAGGCACCATTCTGAAGTCGAATGGCCCGCTTGATGGGCCAACAACCCCACAGTGCTGTCACAGTAGTCCTTGGAGCAAGTCAAAGACAACTTATGTACCTTGAGTTCACGCAAACCACTTCACATATAGCAACTTCAAAGATACGGGGTCCGCCAGAATGGACGTCGCACTACAAGGGACCGTAGTATTGGAAACAGAACAGAAACGGCGAGTCAAGCAAGCCAAGACAGACAAAAGTTCATAGATCGTAAGCAAATCATCAACCAAAAATAAAGCAGCCGGCATATCATCATCATCATCGTTGACCTTTGCAACGTTGAGCGCTAGCACCCAACCATCCCATCTTGTCAGCAACACAACATTTCACCACCCCTTCAAACGGCTTGCTCGTCAGCCTGGTTCGCAGCGTCGACTGCCCGCTTCGCATCGTCGGCCCAATCAGCCTCTCGGATGCCAAACTCGACTGGGAGGGTGGTCAAGTTGAGAGTGAGAATCGTGAGCCCATTGGGCTTTCGAACCCGCGATTCCCATTCCTCAGGAAACCGTTCCTCTGAGAAAATCACTCGTACGTCGTCTGCCCGACGGCCAAAAATAGTCGGGATTGTCGACGTGCTACACAAATCAAAGGATGAATATTACTCCGTCATAGAGGAGCAAGTACATGTGACAGACGACGTACTTGGCACTGCTAAAGAGTTTATGGGCAAGTTTGAGGCTGTAATTTTTGTTCGTCGCCTTGGACTCTGCCCGACGCTTCCCCAAGATGCGAGAGAGATCTTTGTTAGTGAAAAGGGGGTTTCCGTCGGCGTCCTTCCCAGTAGCGAACGAGTAGAGTTCTTCGATGTAAGCTGGATGTACCACCGCTTGGTCGGGCTGCAGCGATGTATCAAGTCCTGATTCGTATGGAGGGTAAGCGTTTGCATTGGCTGGGTAGTGGAGATGCTACGCACGGGTGAGGGAAGCGTCGTGTTCAATTCCATTATGCAAGTTAATCTCCTCCAAATCAAACGTATCTTTACGGTAACTCTTGTTCAGCGTGCGGGCGGCGTAGTGGCACACATAGTAGGAAAATGAAGCACTAAAGTTGAACGTCGCATGAATGTGTTCAGGAACTTCGGTGAATTTGATGCCTCTCCCACTGCGTGGGATAATTCCTAAACGCATTTGAGCGGGAGAAGAGAAAAAAAAAGGATGAGTGGTGAGCCGAATAGTGCGTCATTGCAAAGCACAAACTGTAACATACCATGGTTAGCCATTGCGTTCAAGCCAGGACAGCAGGATCGACTGTCGCCTTCCTGCGGTGGTTTGAACTCTGGCCAATATCCTCCGTAGCCTGGATGACCCTCAGGTGTAACTTTTCCGACAGGACGGCTGAACCGAACAAGGTTTCCCAACGTGAGGAACAAATCCCAGGTCAAGATATATGTGTCGTAGAAAACGTTGGAGACAGAATTGAGGATCGGCATTCTGCAGTGTGGATAGCTGGTTAGGCTTGAGGGCGAAGGGGGAAAAATCGCACCAGAGATGAATGCTCACGGCCATTCTTAAGGGCTGGGGAACCGAACAAGTAATACGTCAACAACGTAAACAAACAGTCTTCCGAGTTCGAAGGAATCAGTCTTGGGCTGCGCCCTATTTCACTGCCGAGGATTGGGACCCAACTTCAAGTTGAAGTGAAAGGCACATGGTGACAAATGCTAGCGAATCACGTTATTCGATATCACCATATATCGTAGTTGAATGGCCACCTGGAGAGCGCATGGTGCAGCAATTCTGCTACTACACGGTTGGGATAGACTGTAAACTGCATGAGGAATTTGATTGATTGTGGTGGGATGTCCTCACCAATCGGATGAGCTCCCAGATAGCAAGCGCGACCAGATGTTTGTGTACATATGTCATATGGGACCGAGAGGAGGTACGACGGATTTACGCGTGGAAGACTTCATACGTACATAGGTCTTAGTGAGGCTTTCACGGCCAATCCCGTGCGCCTATACGACATAGAGTCCACCAGCGCTGATTGTTTCCCCGCGTCGCCTGTACATCCACTGGAGAGGGTAAAGGATAGTAGCCAAATTACATAGAAGCGAACTCACCGACTAAACAGTACGGCTTGACCGCACTGCTCGAAGATAATTTAACAATGCCGATCACGCCCTCGGCCAGTTAGACTCCTGAGCCTGGCGGTGTTATTGGCTTCTCGACCGCTGCTCCCACGTCGCCAGTTACTGTGCAGCCATCTCGCTTCCCAACGAGCGGGACGCTGATCGCTGGGGTTCACATTTATGTTTGCGTAACTGTTTCGTCGACTTGATCTCAACCTTGCCACCCGCCATCTCCCTGTGGGTCACGGACACTCTCCGCTCGGTCTCAATGTCCATTCTGGCGGCGTAGGTCTGCCGTGGGTTCGACTGTTTAACGAAGACGAGGAGGTGCGGCAATCTCCGCTAAGATAAGGACTACACTTTCCCACGTCAGTGTAGTACAGTGGAAGATGAAGCAATAAGTTGAAGATGCCATTACTCAGACATGCTCGTACTGCTGCTGATGTCGTATATCTCTGTAATCTGTAAGGTGTGCTGTGTGTTGAACTGAGTAGAGCATGGATAGGGGGGACGAGCGAACGCGCATCACACGTGCGCACCTGAATTCGATAGCGGGGATGGACGCTCACGTGCACTGGGCGCTGATATGGAGAGAACGTCCAAGAAACGGACAGTTTGGGTCTGAGTTTGGCTGGGGTACGGGGCACCGAATGCTGCCGCCCCAAGACCAGGGCCAAGGGTCTGGGCTCGGCGGCACGCAGATCGGAGCCCGCCCAACGCCGCGAGGTCGGTACCCCGATCACCCGCACGTTCCAGGCGCCGTGATCGGACAGCCAGCCCCGTTCTCGAGGACGCAGGAGCAATGCCAGCGATGAAAAGTGGAGAAACGGGAGCGGGGTCGTTTTGAGGAGGAGGATTGAATGAGACGAGAACGTGAAGTGGATGAGGTGAAGAGAAGGGAAAGGATTCCACCGTCGCCTGTGCCGCCCCATCGAGAGGGCGGGGCGCGACTCGTATTGTCGTGAGGTGGCGTGTGAACGAGCGCCATCGCCGTCACGATCGCCGTCGGGGTCACGGTCACCGGATCCGGCCCGCCGTCGTCGCCCGCGCCTCCGTATTCGTGCCGGCGGTCGCCCCCGCCTCGTCGAGCACTGGAGCGTTCTGTCTCTTCGCCTCGACGCCGTTCACATTCCCCGTCTCCGCCTAAAAGTATCAACGTTGACACGGTGACCACTCAATGTCACCTCGATCCCGGCCCCCTGCATGAGTTGCCAATCTCTATCAAGGTGCGCATCTGCTACGGGACTTTGTTCCCCGTTAGTACTTAATCACATTCAGGATCACTATCCTGTGAAAGGCCGGTGGGGTTCGGGAGGTTCTCTGTCCAACCTTGAGTTATCCCCCGAAGATTGTTACTTCACGAGCATTCTTCGCGACCTTGGGGCTGGTGAGATTCCAATTTCTCGGGGGCTTCTGTATCATGGTTGACAGCTGGTTTTAAGTCATTTTCTATGTAAAGACCAACCAACCCCAGATGTTCACCCGCTTCCTTCTATGGTCGTACAGTAGATTGGATGATGTGACACAAGAACATACTTACATAGTGACTTGACTTCCCACAACCTTGACCTATCCCTGGGTGGGTCTTGTATGGGAATGGGAAGGCAAGTGGATCAATTAGACATCTCATCATTCAGTTTCATCCTGAAAACAGTGATGGCGGAGGCTCTATCCGTGGAGTGGTCTGTACGGCATTCCCTTTGGGTGCTGTCATATGGTAGTAAGCAAAAATCATGCTCTCATAAACTACATTCCACATTCTTTGCAGTCAACACGGCAATGACGGAACAGCTCCCTCCGATGTGCATGTTAGCAAGGAATTTGGAGTTACTGCTTAAAGCCGTGCAGACCAAAGTACCGTGGCTGGAAGATCCAAGCCTCCTTCCGATTACCCTTCAATTTCCCGATATTAGTCAGAAAAAGATCCATGTTGGGATCATGTTCAACCCATGACGGGGTGGTGTTACCTCGTGCTCCAGTGCTGCGAGCTTTGAACCTAGCGAAAGAGAACTGGGAGCATCGTCGGAAGAGGAGATCGTGGAATACGTTTCCTACAAGAATAAAGTACCATCGTACGTCAATCTAATATGACGCTTCCTGTTACGATTCACGCATGAGCACCCCCAGCGCACGCTTTACTTCTCCAACGATGGGGAGACCATCCGCCAATGCCCCAAGCAATGGCGGAGAAAGCATACTGCGCCTGAGCGAATGGGTGATCAGCGCACTCCACACAACTTGAAGGAACCTCAGCGCAACTCAGCGCAACTCAGCCTTGGGAGGTAGGCCCATATTCACTCAGGGAGGCTTTATTAGGCTCACGAATCGAGTGTAGTTGCGCCGTACGTGATTACTTCCGCCATGCGTATCTCCAGCATTGGCGGGAGTAAAAAGATCGACGTTGTCTCCTGCATACCAAGGCGTCGCGGCCTGTCACGATACCTCAAGGTACTGGGGATACGCCAGAACACAAATCTGATGATCGTTCCAGACATACTGCGATGTGGAACCTGCTCGACTACCCTCCGATTGACTGCTCTTCCAGGCCTGACTGGCGCCTTCGGGAGGTTCGAGAGATGGTCTCGTCTAGTTACATAGTACCTCTGTCGCACATGTTCGTCATCGGACGATACAGCACCAGATCGGAGGTAACACCCTCTGACAATTCAAAGGGGAACTCTCTCTCGATGATTCTAGAACATATCCCATACATACGCATAATAGCCCCGCTGTTTCCATCCGTTCTTGTCCTTTGTGCGTCTATAAGACGATCTAACCTTCCCTACGCGTTAATCCGAACAGAGCTTAGGTCCTGGTGTCGCAGGGTATCAGGGATATCTCAAATCTTCTCCCAAACCTTCTTGCCCTTCACCCACGTGCTGAGCACCTTACCATGGCGATCGAGAACGACCAAGTCAGCGTCTGCACCAGGCCTGAGGGAACCCTTCTTGTTCTCGATCCTGAGGCATCTAGAGAGGGCAAGGATGAGCGCCGCCGCCCACGCAGCGCATACACATGCCAACGCTCACCTCGCCGGGTTGAATGTCGCGCATTTGATCGCTTCTCCGAGCGAACAACCCGTGAACTGCACAAAGTTGCGGACGCACTTGTCCAGGGTGACCACGCTAAAGAGGAAGCGGGCAACGATGAGCAAAACTGCTGGGGAGGCTCTGCCGAGGAACATGATAGAAACGGACCTCCCGGCGAGCGTCGTGGTGCCTTCTAGATAGAGCTTGTCGCCTTCCTTGAACAAGCGGCGACCGTCTCGCCACTCGTGAATACCGTCTTTCAGGTGGGGATCCAGTATCCTCATTGCTGGGCATGCCATTCAGCCGTCATTCTCTGCGACGAAACGACAGACGTGTTACCATCTGTGATCAAGATACACCCATCAGGGTGTGCAGAGTATGCCAGCTTGAAAGAGAGGTCGCATGAGTGCTTGGAATATTAAACAATGAACACCGTGCATACTCTGACAGAGTTTGGGTGGGAGTGAATGCCGTCCACGATGATCTCATAGAAGGGTCTCTCAAAGGGAGACTGCCCGAGGGTAGACGATTGTCTGATGTGGCGCTTGACGGGTGTCCCAGGCGGTGACTGTGGCGTCTGGATCTCGTCAAACGCCTCCGATGCGTAGGGAGTCTTCTGACTCGTCCCTGAAGGAGACCCTGACGTTGTCGGGGAACTCGGGAGTGGTGCAAAGTCTGATGCTGGGCCAGAAGAGGTATACGGTGAGGCGCCTAGCAGACCGATGATCGAGGGGTCTCGGTGGTGTAGCTGAGGCATCGCATTGAACAAGTGGGTGATACACCGAGCGCCATTTCGGACCGCGGCCGTCGCCACGTCCGTCGAGCAGATGCTACGTTTGTCGTTGAGCGCATATAGTCAACCAATGTAGCGAGCGGGGCTCACCTGTGACCGATGTTGAAACAGATGCCTCGCTTGCTTGCTTTGGCAATGGCATGCATCACTCCTTCGACTTCGGGCGCACCGGTGATAATGCGGACGCCGACAGTGTCTTGGTCGATGTCGCCTCTCATGAGCCAATCTTCAGTCTCCACCAGGCTCTCCCAGCCATAGGTGGACTCGAAGGAATTGAATCCATCTGGCGCAGAAGCAATCAACGGGGGGGCATGTGCGCCGCGCTTTGCAAGCTGTAGGAATGGGCCTTCGACGTGCCAGCCCAACAGATGCGCAGCAGCCGGCGGAGACCATGGTCGCAAGAGATGGAGCAGCTTTGGGTAGAGCGACTTTTCCTGCGTCTATAAGCCGGGATGTTATTCTCAGAGGACAACCTTCCCCGGGACTCGATGCGACTGCCACGTACGATGATCGTCGGGACGAGGGCAGTGACACCCGTCTCGGTGATCCGTTCTGCGACCAGCTTGAGGCCATCGCGGTATGCTTGATCGTCGCCCTCGTAGACAGAAAAGTCGAAACCGAAACCACCATTGATTTGAATGTCAATGTACCCTGGGCTGTCCAAGTGGTTGTTCTGCTATTAGTGATTCGGAGCGACAGGCGGGGGTCTTTCCGCTCGTCCACACTCACCTTAGGATGTTCCCGCCCAGATCGACGATCTTGTCTGGTCTTTCTCGCCGCAGGAAGAACGTTTTCTGTGTTTCGTTGGTCAGAGTGTGGGCTCGCAATCCCGGGCGCTTCGACCCACCTGAGCGTCCAAGATGACTCCACGGCGCTCGTCGATCCAAAGGTCTTTCTCCACCAGGCTACCGTCCTCTCGAGGAAGCAGGCAGTTGGTGAAACAGACCAAACCATTCGGGGGCGAAGACTCGGACATGGCTGTTGACAAGCTCAAGGTCACCGAGAATGGCCCGGCGTCGGGCCAATTCCTTCTTCCAGCCTTGGCTCACAAAGATCAGCAAGTCGTCACATGGACATCGGAAAGGCACGAATTACACACGTGAGCACGTTCACTGGCAAGCCGACTCAGGCCGTAACTAGCACATGGTCGGCGTCCACTAACAATTGACACGATTGATATATCCGGTTCTTGATCCGGTTTGCCGCACTCAACCTCGGGCCGGTTTCGGCAAGTTCAATGACGCCACACTCTAATCAAACTTTGTCAATGATGTCCTCAACGACTTCATGTTCCGCCAGCACCGAACAATCGTTGAAGCGATAACGGTTTGCAATCTCATCGGCAGCGAGGCGCACAGATATGTGGCCCAGTCAGCGCAGTCTACGCTCGGGACAACGACAACCTGCGGTGTACACGCCCAGCGTCCTCCGGACCGCATCGGAACTTTATTCCGATCCACGAGCCAACGGCTGGGCTAGCGATAGGGGACCCCGACGGAAAGTTTAAGCTTAAATCGGGCACGTTCCATATCGCAATGGATGTGGAATAAACCACGCGCACCACAAAGTTTCAAGTCTATGTGGGGTGGGGTATACTTACTCCCCTTAATTTTAACAGTATTTGGACGGCTCGCGATGCCAGAGAACGCTGTTTTCGCCCATGCTGCCGTGAAACACGTTGCGTCTGCCGCGCACCACGGCGTGCCAACCCCTGAATCAGGGTACGATCCTTTAGGTTGGCCTGTCCGAGCCTCCAAACCCGACTTTCCTCGCATGAGGTGGACTGAAAACTTGTTCGATCCAAGGGAACAATCTTCTACGCCGCCACATCGCCATTTTCCCACCGTGCGCCTCACCTCGCGGCACTAATCCTGGTCCATCGGCCCCAGTAAGTCAAGTGCATGCCAAGGATATCTACCCACAAGCTTGTTAACAGGAAACCGTACATTCAAGCCATGTACCAGGTCGGATCATGCCATAACGCGTTGCATGCCTGGTGGAACCTAGTCCATCAGAAAATGCACCTAGTTTCACTTTTGCCAGCTTCGGAGCTTGAAGGATAGGGTAACACAAACCACACAGACTTTTTTTTGCTTGCCTACCAAAGATGTCTGGGATGGCGGTATGCACTCTGGAGTCATTTTAGGTTGACGTCGTGATACCACGGCACCGTACTGTACAGCTTCGACGAGTAATCCCCTGAAACCCCACGGGATATCCCCTTAAGCGACGAGGGGCGGATTCCTATGTAGAGGCTTACCTTGGAGATTTGGGCATGCCGCGCATCGAACCAATAGCCTTTCCATCTCGTTTGAAATGGCTTGCTCTACGAGCACCGAATTTGTCAGGAAGGCGGTCACATAACAGGACGCTTCCACAAATGCAGTAGCTTCTACGGTAGCAAGCTTTCCGGACTCAATGTGTGCTAGAATGGCAGTTGGCATCCAGGTCAGTGATATAGCGGTTTCATCCGGTATCCGGCGTGAACTCCGCAAATCTCTGGGATCGATCCGATACACAGGTTTGGGGCGGTGTAAGATAAGCAGTTTATATCTTGCTTGGCATCCATCAAGAAGAGGGCATAAATAGTGCTCTCCTCTGATGCTACGAAGACAGCAGGCGGTGAGATCGAAAGACGTGATGAGTTGAATGTAGATTAGCACCTTCTAAGCAGATCACAGTTCGTAAAGACATGGTAATGCAGGACTTTGAAAAAACTTCTTCACAACGACCGACATGGGTTGGCCACTATTTCGGAGTGTGGGGGTTATCGGATCATTGGCCCAAGGCAGGAAAACCCGAGCCCACGTTAATAGGGGTGAGACCCACCAAACAACGACGATGATCCCAATGTCGATTATCAGATAGGGCTATGACATATAGTACTTTCTGTTCTGAACGTTCCTCGGATATTTCGCTCTTCCAGTGGCGATTCAAGAAGGGTTCGAGCTCAGAAGACGCGGGAGAGTCATAGAACCCGGCATGCTGTGGAACACGTTATGGGCATGCATGCGTTCATCGCAAGCAATAAATGTTAGGTGACCTCACCGGGATGTGTTACAACCTTAACCAAACGCAGCATCTTCAAGATCTCCACTTCGGGTCCGACCTGATCGCTGATAGACCGATACGGGTTCAACAGTCTACTTGGCTAGAGATGGGATGTTGTTCCCCTGAGTTATAATAGTATAGCCCTATTCGTATCAGGCCACATAGTGCGCACATCGGGTGCAAATGAGTAGATTGTTCTGAGTGCCAAGACACTCTGAAGAGAACCAAGCATGGAACCTATCGCGGTGGATACAATGTGATGACACCTGCATTACTTGAGGACAGGGTCCCCGAGGACTCGTATGACATCAGAGACATCGAGGGTTACCAACAAACTGGCAAGGAGCGACCCGGGTTTGTCGTCACGAGGAACCGATGCGACCTACCAGATATATAGTTAGCTCAGAAAATCCAAAACGATTTAGCGGGCACTCGGTGAAGGCTAAGATGGATATGCAGGGTGATTTTCCATAGATGGACGAGATTGGATTCCATCACCGTAGCATCTTTCTATGATTTCTGGTAGCTATCTAGGGTGGAGAAGTTTCCGCTCGGCCGAGACGGATTCATAAATTAGACACGGGTGTGATCGGGGTGACAGCCCCAGAGTTGGACTGTGATATGGCCCCTGACCGAGGGGATGGCACGCCACCCGACGGATTGCGTAGATAGTCTCTAAAAAAGTCCCTCCAGTTCGCTTTCGATGGAACGAAATGACCTACAGACGCGTGAGGGATAACCAAACGAAAGATTATTGCACTAACCTCCTTGATGTTCTTCCACTCTCGCGTTGACAGACATGTCCAAGAGGATCTTTGATCGCTCCTCGACCACGACCACGTCTGTCTTTCCAAGAACATGTAATGTCGGTGTCGCATACGATTGGCCAAATATCTCGCTGGCCAAAGGATCATTTACCTTGAAGCCCGATACAGAGACACAGAATTGACTGAGGTGGACCAAAATCTTGGGGTTCGTCAACGAAATTATCAAAGAGTAAGGTGACGTACAACGGGGGATGAGGTGGCCTCCCATCCACCAAGAAAGCGGGGAATGTATGTGGTTTCTCGAGCTGTGAAACCTGGGGTGTTAGTTTCTCTTGTGAGCCATCCTCGTTTCACGCACCAATGCAGCGAGAAGGGCTGCAATTGCTGCACCTTGGCTGAACGGAAGGAGGTGATCAAGATGAAACCCGTTGTGATTCGTCCGCAACCTACCTGAAACCGAAAACACCCTGAGAGAAATGGGGCTCTCATCTTATGGACTAGAAGACACGGGTTCAAGCTCACCACATAGTGATCCCGTGAGAGGACATCTTTGAGCATCCGCAAAGAGTCCTCTAGCCCTGTGGCGACAGTGCGATCCGGACTCGCTTTGTACCATGCTCTGGGTGTTAGAGCCGGATCGGACGTCGCAGCAGTTACTTCAGATGCGCCAAGCGCGCTGGACGTGAAACCGTCTAGATCCACCGGTTGTAATACCATCGGCCCGTCGACAAAGACTGCGAGGTAAGCGCTGCAGCGCACTGACCCACGTTGATAGGACGGACACGAGACATACCCATTTCAATGTCCTTGTCCATCGCTTTGCGTAGTGCGCCAAGCTGTATCATCGTCTCGTTGGTATTTCGAAAACCTGGATGGGTCCTCAAGCTGAGCGAACCCGCTTACTGAATACCCTCGCATTCTGCGAGTATCTGCCCTGTCTCGTCAGCGCGCCGGGCCATCTTTTCGGTGAAAATGCAAACCCGTGTAGCATAAGCACCTTCCGAGTTGCCGCCATCGTGGTATCAATCAATGATTAAAGGGCTTGATGGAGGAACTAAATCGGTGGGTGATCCCTCTGTTCACACTCCGAAAATCGTGACTCGAAGGTGGGACCTCGTAACCCCGAAGCTGTTCGACTTTCAGAAGCTTCTAGATACCTGGGATGACACACATATCTACATGTGACATCTCGTATAACGGCTATTAGGGATGCTGCGGATCTTTCCTCTGTAGCAATTGTCCATGGAACATGCCCTATGATGTGACGTTACGACTGCAAGAGTGCCTTGGTTGGAACCCCTAGATCACCCTCCCGTTTTCCGAACCGCTGTCATTCTCCTTCCCCTTTCCCTTTTCCTTCTCCGGCCCGCATCCGTCTTCCAGGTATAGGTTATTCTCCTCTATGTAATTGACGACCGCAGACGGAAGCAGGTATCGCACAGAAAGCCCCCGGCGAAGGAAGAGGCGGACTTTTGTTGACGAAACGTCATTCTGGATCAGCTGAGGGATAAGATGGATGTTGTTCCGCCAACGTGCCAAGTTATCGGTAGCTTGATCCATGCTGGAACATGCCCGTTCGATGATGAAGGTGCCGTACCGGCCTAGTATGTGGTCTAACTACAAAACGATTTACGTGAAGATCCGGAATGAAATCAGATAGACAGAGCGGAAAATACTTACATCCTCAACCGACCAAACACCAGGTTCGGACATGGTGTTTATCAAGTCTGACCCTGCAAGAAGCATGACCCTCACATCCCGGTGCTCCCCGTCCTGGGTTTCCACCCCGCCCAAGATCGTGTTTATTTCATAATCGAAATGGTCGAGCACGACGGCAGTGCGTTGATAGTTCTGGAAAGCCTCCCACGGATCGATCATGAGCCAAGAGGACGTCTCCTCTGCAGCGAGAGTGCACATGTTGACTCTGTAAATTAAAGGCACGAATGGGAGTCAGCTTCTATCTTGGGAATGATGCATATGTTATCGCTCACCTATGGTGTGCGCTGAGCAAACCAGGCTTATTGTACTTGTCGCTCACAGGACTCAGATAGCCGCCCACGATCTCGAAGTTGGTGTTCTGCCGAACATAGTCCTTGGCCATTTCGAACATTCGGAGGTGAAGGTAGGTGACCGGACTAAAGGAACCGCACGCGACGAGGACGATGGGCTGCTTTGAGGAATCTCGAAGTACTTTGCGGAGACGGTGAGACGCAAAGGTATAGTTCGGCGGATTGGTGAACTCGTTCGTTCTGCGGGCAAGGACCTGGGCGTCCATGGTGGTACTGATCCAGAGACAGGTTTACGGGCTTGTTCGGCAGCTTGAGTAGGAATTCGGCCCCGAACCGGCACTACTGACTCACTTTTCGGCACCCCACTAGATACACAACAATTTCACCATTTTATTATACAGATCCTAGTTCTCGTACTATAGTATACCAATTAGTGAAACCCACCAACCCACTACTTACGTAGCGGGAATAATGCAGTGGTTATTTTGATAGAGGCCTTTGTCACGCCGACTGTCACCCGCGAGTATGCCGGATCGGAGCTTCAAATACGATCACTATCGCGCGTCGTAGCGGTCGCTGGCAAACGGGCCGTCGAGGACAGCGATATTCTACCAGAGTTCCGGGTATGAGACCCGGATGCGGCCTGCTGTCAGGACCTCATTGACACTGATGGGACTTAAAATTACAAGACCATCAAAGAGGAGGTGAGCAAGTCACCCAAGATCTTGGGCGACCTAACGTCGCATTGCAGGTCGCCCGCCAGACACCCAGTGACTATAAAAGGTATACACAGGGCCTGCCATCGAGTTACGAGGACTCGCAGCTTCTTGATGAGGCTCAAGAGAATGTCGTAAACGAATGGCTCGTCCAGAATTCGTGCATCTGCTCACTCGCATCCTCGTGATTTACGCGCGCGTGTGTTCAAGATCACTGGAAAGCTCCCGGGGAAGGAACTTACATCGGAAATACCTCAAACGGCACAACAAAACCTTGAAAGCATCGAAGCCGTGCCATCTTGACCCCGAAACGAGCTCAGAATTTCAAACAAACAAACGTCGATGGTTACTTTCGACTTCGAGCGCAGATCGAGAGAAAACGCACCGTCGCTGTGGCGAGTTCCTCCCAGTTATCGATTGAGCCATCAATGCCGGCGCTGCCGCAGTCTCTCGCCCATGCAGTGCAGGGCCAAACGTCAGATTTCCCCTCGTCGTCAAGCACTCACTCTTACACGTTACATATGACCCATAACACTCCACCGATGCCACACTTGCAATACCACAGCTACTCACACGTTATAATTCGGGGCAAATGCCCTTTAGATACAATACATACATACCACTTGTAGCTCTAGCAGCCTGTCTACGTTAGGCCGGAGTTTGAATCTAGCGGTGTGACGACCCGTGACAATTTGTGACTGCCGAAACTTAGTGAGTTGCCGGCTCGGGGCACTCCTTGTTTCGCTCTTGCTCGGTTTACCAGCTAAATGGTCCAAGCCGAAACTCGATCCTACCCTCGAACCCTGAAGTCTAGTGTTTGTCATAAAGGAGCGCTTAAACGCCATCGATGGTAGTACACAGTTGCTATGCTACAATACTGATACAGATGCAAGCAACACCCGAGAGACTTCGCGTGCTTTACCGGAAAGCTTACTTTTCTGCTCTCGTTTGCGGTAAGATGCGTTAGATAATAAATAATCTGAACAACAAACAGGACGCCGTAGGGCAAGCCCAGGAACGTGTGTGGGTATAAGTCAGTGACCATACCACAACCAGACGCATACTTATAAAACACTAGTATAGAAACCAATGGGACTGAAAAAATGGAAGGTGAATGGCCGTTACCCTGTAGCCCTGGAGAAGATCTATTCGAGAGCCAATCCTGGATAGTAATCAAATGTTTGCTCTGGGTCATGCTGCGCAAATTGCGTATATCCCGATGACATCGGCTGGGCGTCGAAGCCCATCCTGGAATGTGTGCTGCCAGTGCCTGCAAAGACTCCGAGATGGTCAATGCTGCTAGGTGAAGGGATGCTTATTGGTGCCGAAAGTGGAGGTGAAGCGTAGCATGTCGTGGCGAAGGATCCGTCACCTCCAGACCAGGAAGCGAGTGACGAAGCCCTCTGTCTGTCCCCGTGGATCGCGGCCTTGGTAATCCTCTCTGAGACGTGGACGCGCACACAACCCAGACCCTCTTCGGTGAACGATGTGTCGAAAGAAATCGCGAAACTACCGAGGCAATGCTGGCGATCCATATCGAATTGGTGCTCTTCGGGAAGTTCGCCACCAATCCCCATCTTCCTCGAGCACTCGACATCAGCGGAGCTGTGGAATCCGACACTTCCATAGCCAAATCGTCCTCGGCCCTGATCCTTGATATCACAAGGAGCGGCCTGGTAGTTAAGTGAGGCGGACGAGGGTATCGTAGAACTGGAACCCGTTAACGGGATAGAGAAGGTGATGGGCAGTGAGGTCTGCGGTGGTAAGGACAGAAGCGATGGAAGCGATGATAGGAGGGATTCTCTCTGTGGAGTCTGGTCAGTTCCCCATTTTATGTACAAGCAATTCTCTCACCATGACCGTTATGATTGAGGCCTGACCTATCGCTGCGTATGACGAGTATGATGTGGGAGGTAAGTTGAAATCGTGCGACTCTGCCTTTACTGCCAGGTCCGCCGCAGTTCGATTTGCGAGCTCCACGGTGAGTTCTCGTTCGCGCTTCTCGGCTACCGACAGGCGCAACCGAAGTTCCTCCAAGTTGGAGTAAAGGTCGTCGTATTTCTTTCCCTTTTCTGCCAGTGCTTGAAGTCGCGAGTTCTCTTCTTCGAGCTCCCTGACGCGGCTTAGGGAAATACCGTCAATGGATAGAAGCGGATGACACAAGAAGGAGATATTACATTTCCATTGCCTCAAATTCCTCTCTCTTTCGCTGCCGACTGAGGAAGGCGGCAGCCCGGTTCTTCAGCAGACGTGCCTCGCGTTTACTTAAGCCAGTGACATCTGGAGGAACGAAGTCTTTGGTGGTGATCCTCTCCCCACTCCCGCGCCCTCTCTTTACTCCTCCGATCGTAGAGAAAGACCTCTTAAGCGGAGATCCATCATCCGGCGAAAGGGCCAATTGGCGTGGTATCGAAGGTGGCGGGGAAACAGAAGATGAAGATGAGGGAGCCTCTACACCGTCGAGATCGAACACTTGATCCGTCGGTAGACATGAGTACTCGCTCTCTGAGTGTGGTTCGGGTGTGAAGCCCCGTCTGATCGCTGTTGCACTAAGTCGCGGAGAGTCCTCTGTATTTGAGCTGACGGATGTCGGAGGCGAGGGAGGGAGAGTATAATAGTTCCAGGTGACAACGTCCATTGCGTCTGTAGAGTAAGAGCGCGGATTGTCCCATGCCATATCTCCGAGAGATACGAGTGTTGCTTCAGATGTGTTGAGATGTGGTATGGACATCGGGTGGGTTTGGGACACAGGTGACTGGACCAGCATGGGGACGGGGTTTTGCGAGTGGGGAAGCAGGAGGGGATATATCCTCGAACCTAAACGCTCATAATGTGTGCCCCGATTTATACCTTGCGTGTAGCAAAGTAGGACCGTGGTCGTGACTTCTTTAGCGACCAAATCAAGCACACGTCTGATATGAAAATATCGCCTCTCACATGTGCTCGGACGTTGTACAATTCAGGACAATAGCAGATCTACGTCCATTTCGGTAAGCACCTTCAGAATATTTTCCAACACTAAAAACCGCTTTCAGGGCGAAACTCACAGGAGCAGTTGTCATTCCGGCTGATCAACCTCGTAACAGCCCCAATCCTGATCCAAGTTAGCGACACAAATCATAACTCGTAACATTCGGACGCCCCGCACACCTGATGTGGTCCCTGTGAAAGTGGACAGAATCCAAAGGGGGCAGAGAGGATTTCTGACCTGGATACCGATCGGGAGAACCGTAACGGCGGCGCCCGGCAGAGTGACCGTGATTGAGATCCCTCTGTGTGGAAAAGGCTGCCGGTCGTCGATTATCTCGGCGTCGGTATTGATTCCATGTTTAAAGTTGAATGCATCCGTATCCTCCGTGAGTACATACCCAATCAGCCTGCCAGGGGCTTGTGCGGCGTCCCTGGTAATTACGAGATCTAACAGATGTGGAAACCGATCATGATGAATGATCCTAAATTAGCGAGACCTGCGGGTTACATGGGATCACGAGACAGCTTACGGAATTGGCGTTGGGAAGCAGAGGTGCAATTCGCCGAGTGGCCCCGCACCTCAGGCTTCAAACCCAGGCGATCGTCAACAACACAGCCCCCTCGTGAGAAGGGTATTTGATATTGACGTATTGGAGACAGTCGGGGTACTGAGGCCCGAATGCAGGCTCGAGATCCGTTGGGTGACGCGCCAACTGACCGGCCGAGAATGGCTCGCACTAACGTAGTGCCAACCCAGATTAGTGCGGCTGAGAAGCTTTCCCAAAGAGACCTTCCCGTGTTCTCTATGAACTTGATGTAGAGATATGCTGAACATATGACCGTGAGCACTTGGATGGTTCTCGCGTGATATGTTTGACAAATGTCCCCGGTGGAATGGCAGCCAGGCCGATCCTTATCGATGCGCCTCGGTGCCCCCTTTTGGAATTTTTTTGGGCACCCTGACTCATCCGAGGACATAGGTTTGAGCTTGACCTAAAAAGAGGATAAAGTTAATGTTACGACGTCAACTTGAAGTCGCGTATCAATCAGTGTGCCCTCTCCGAATCAGTCTGATGCGGCGGTAAGCTACCCAAACTAGACAACCCATTGCTTGCGGACTTCACCGCAGAGACCGATTCAGCTCGATCAAACACTTCGGGTATTTTGGAGACAGTGGCGGGAGGCAGATGAAATTGGACTAGAAAACCCTGAGAAGCTTGTGGCAGAGACTTGCAGAAACCTAGAGAAATGACAGATGGGTCATGTATCCGAGCCTTTCGAAAGCAAGGGATCAAATGTTCAGGCCTCAGGTTGGACTGCCCCAGGAAGTTGCACAGCTCTGCCAGTCGCACAATACATGACACAGCCACACGCGTCTCATTTCATCTTCCACTCGGCTGAGGGTGCTAACATAGTGCCTGTACCTTGAATCACAAGTACTGCGGCTCGGTGGCGAGTGCCCACCCAAGCCATAATGACTCGAAAGACCGCGGTGCGCCACTCTGAACGGCCGAATAATGTCCTTTGACACTTATTGTGTATGCGTAGCACCTCCACCGACTTCCATCGGTTATTGAAAACGTACTATGCGCCTTTGTTCAAATCTTGCCTTGACAAACCTAAAAAAAGTTCGTCCAGTTGTGATGTGACAACTGACCCGAGCGTGTACTCAACATCAAAGAACTTGAACTGTTTCAAAGGCAGCGTAAGTGTTGCTCAAAGTTAACGTTCAACGTTCAACACAATTCCAAGTACGCACGTGGGATACACTTGCCGGCTACTGAGCAAGCCGTTGGGTAAACTTGGTCCGCCTTGCAACCCAGCACTGTGAAAGCGAGCGATTGCCACACAGAAGCTCCGAATATATCATAGGGTCGTAACGGGCCCAATCCGGGTCCACTACACAAATGCGACGGACTCGGCGGAAATTCTTGGGATCCCGAGCTGAGCCCGGGAGCAAACATAAAGAGAAAGCTGTGGGCAAGTGGTTGGTTGCCGGACAACCTATCTGGCAACTTACAAGACGGCACTGTATTCCGCACCGGCCCGTGTCGACGATATCGGGACGAAACATGCGCTTGCGATTTTTTATGTGCCAAGGGAAATGTTGTAGTACCCGAGGAGTTATATAGCTTATCTGCTGGGATTTGGACTGGGAGGTCTGACCGTAACAATCACTTGCAGGTTAATACTGTGGGAGTGGCTGTGACATCCTTCCACTTGGAGACTGAAACAGGAGAAGTTGTCGTCCACAACGTGGAAGTAGTCATCCCGACGAGGTTGACCAAACATCCGTACATCTCGCCCAAGCTCTGAGTCTAAATGCCCTCCAAAAGGCCACACTCATCCGCATCTCCCAGTAGCGGTGGCGTGTCTTCCGACCAAGGTCCATCAAAGCGCGCACATGCCAACTCAGCTTCTCCGGGACCGACGGTGGACACCCGGGAGAGCTCTGTCGATCAATGTCCCCTGAAAGTATACATCATATCTGCTAAAATTCTACCCGGTGTACTGGAGGATCTCGCTCGTCTTGTCGAGAGGGGCGCTGCACCACAAGGCAACAAAGCTGGTGCAACAAAGCTCGAATTGACAACAAATTGGGACCACGCGGACGTCATCGTCACTGCGGTACATACAAGGCCTCGACTTGAGAGACACGTCTGCTGGGAGGTTGCTGTTCGTAGGCCATCTCACTTGTTGCACATACTGCGTTGATGAGAACCCCCTAGAAAACTAAACCAATCGTCACTCCTGATTGGCTGAGGGATTCAGTTAATTCTGGGACTATCCAGCCATGCGGGAAATATGCCGCACTCGGTGACCTTCTCGATGAAACTGAAAGCCGATGCCAGAAGGCCAACACGGGTGCTGCTGCGCCTCCCGATGCATCACCAAATTACTATGGACAGTTTCCTATTTTTACAGATTCAGAGGATAGTGTAAACGATACTGATCTCACAGCCTTGAACCACCTCTCGAATTTCTGCTGTCAGCGACCGTCGCCGCTAACTTGTTCAAACCAGGCTCTTGTCGAAGAGCTGGACATTATCCGTAGAGCCAGACTTCTTGACGGGGAAGAACGAAGTATGTTGAGCTACGCTCGAGCCATAACCGTGAGCTTCATGGTACTGCCATGCAGGCTGATAGTGACTTTACTACTTTACTTTTTTAGACCATCAAAGGTCGGTCAAAGAACAAGCCTGCCGCACTTACAGAATTCACAAGGCGTCTTAGCTTATCCTTACCGTTTCGATGATCGGATCTCGCGAGAGGATATAGCAAAGCTGCCATATCTTGGCACGAAGCTCACTTCCATGGTACGTCAGAGGCTACCACGTATATCTTGTTTTGCATCTCAATGCTTACCCAGGTCGAGGAATTTATCAAGACTGGCAAGATACAAGAAGCCCGTGAGCTGTATATGTCATGCACCATGGTCTCGCTGGAACTCTTCTGCGATCGCAGAAATTTTTTTATCATCCGCAAGATTTCTGTCACTGTCTGTGTTCAACTCCATACACGGCATCGGGCCTCACACCGCCAGACACCTTTATTCACTTGGGTTACGAAGTATCGAGGATCTCGAAAAATACTATGAAGTCACCCCAGGAATTACACACGAGGGCATTGTGTCTCATCTCGAAGCAAGCACCAGCAAGGAAATAGGTGTGGAGAAGTCTATTCAAATTTCGCTAGTTCTCCGACACGACTTCAGTCAAAAGTGAGTGAGCGGGATCCATTCCAGTTACTCCTACCCTTTTTGTGTCTGTTGTCTGGCGCTCAACCGCGTGCAGGATTTCGCGCCGAGAAGTCGAAGAAATCAATCAGGTAATCATGCGAGAATTGGAATCAATTGAAGCAGGTTACAAGAGTATCATTGCAGGCGGGTCAGCTGATTAGTTGTCGTTCAGAGTCATATCAGCCCTGAATCCTATTCTCGTAGTTATCGCCGGGGGAAACTGGAAAGCAACGATGTTGATATCGTCATCTCCCATACAGACTGGGATCGCGGCGCTGACAAGGTACGAGGCCTTTGCAAGAAGCTAGTGCAGAGGCTTCATGCACGTGGTAAGATCCTCTTACTTCGGTGATAAACTGCCGCATATCTACCGCTCACAGGACTTGTCACACATGTACTGAGTAAGCCCATCCAAAAATTGATTTTACAAACGTTGCATGACGGTCCGGGACGATCAGACATGAGCGGCTATCACCCTCACAACGTTTTTCGCACCCATCATTGGGACTCCCTTGAGAAAGCACTAACGGTGTTTGTGCTCCCCTGTGACTCAGCTCGCAAACAGACGTACAGGCGCGTGGACTTGATTTTTGCTACCCCCGGCCTGTTTTGGACAGCGGTGGTCGGCTGGTTAGTTTTACCGGTCCACATCTATCTTGTCTTAATCCATTGAACCCTCTTGTTCTCCTCTTCAGGACAGGCTCGACGATGTTCGAACGCGATCTCCGTCTCTGGGCCAAACAAGCCAAGCACGGTTTATCCTTCATTAAAAAAACGATATTCACTGACATGCTGTGCTTCAGGGGACTGAAATTTGATTCGTCCGGAATGTAAGCCTGTTGACATACTTTCCTGCCATGGCTGTCACCAACACGCACCCACAGAACCAGACGGCACGATTCCAAACTTTTTCATCCGAAGTCCGAGAGAGAAGTTTTCGAGCTCTTGGGGCTCGCGTACGTGCACCCTACTCTAAGAAATGCGGACGCTTGAGTGGCCCTGTGGCGCAGGCCCTGGCGCCGCAGTTCTTTGTGTATTGCGCTCAGTGCAAGTACGAGTATGCAAACATTTTAATTAAGCGATCGCGTCTGGCACGAATTTCGCGCCCCGTACTAGAGCAACACGCCCTATATCCTCCCATATCTCGAACTAGACGTTTGGATCGCACCTTCGGAAACCCCCGGGTTTACAAGATCACAGGCTTTCACTCCACAAAGAATCTATTCACCAAGAAGACATTTAACAAATACCGTCCGAAGTTCAGGGGTGCCCCCGAGTGTCCTAAAACGTTTGGTCACGCACTCCAAGAAACGCGGACGGCTTCAAGTTGAGTGGTCCTGTGGCGCCGCACTTCTTTGTCTCAGCGCAAGGACGTCAAACATTTTAATTAAGCGGTCACGTCCGGCGCGTATTTCGGGCCCCGTACCACAACAACGTGCTATAGGCGACAAGGCGGCCCGTCAACGACCCTCCACAGGTTGTGGAGAAAGGGCATAATCCCGATCGTCCGAGAACGACCTACAAAAAAAAAGCATTCATTCAATGCCAATCAGAATGTGATTGCGCAGCAACCGAGCTGATCCACTTGTTCACCCACCCACTCCTTGTCCTGAATTCCGAAACGCTCCCTTACGTCCGGGTTGTGCCGAAGATCGACGGCCGAGGTTCAGAGCGCTACGTAGACTGTGACGTATACGGTATCGACTCAACGGCGCCATGGCCTTGGAATGGGCGTGGAACGTTTCATGTGTACGGCGCAATACACAGCAGGTTTTCGCCCTCTTGTGCTTGGTTTTTGACACCCCCATCCACTCTCGTCGCCGGTGTGTTATGGACGATCTTTCAATGGCGACCCGCGGGATCACCCTCGGGTCCAGGCTCTAGGCAAATCTAGGCCATTCTCAAGTGGAATTGACATTCCATGTCAATCGGATCGTGTCTTGGATTGTTTGGAGTCGGAGGTTGGAGAGGAACACGATCGAAAACTATGCGGTTACTACGTCTTGAATGAAGTGTCAACCCCCCTCGACCGCTTCACGAAACGATCGAGGCAGTGCGGGACGAGCGGCCACGATAACGACTCGGGATAGATAACACACGGGACTTTCCGACTCATATGTACCGAGAAAGCGGGAGAAAAGTTGAGCTCGGTCCGCTGATCGCCTGGACTGCAGCAACGCGCAAAAAGTCATTTCAGTTCTGGACGTATTACTGACTAGACACGAGGATTTAATTGTACAGATTAAAAGGAAGTCTCTTTATCTCAGTTGACAAAAGCCTGAATGCCCGTCAATGCCTTGCCCATGATGAGGGTATGAATATCCTGAAAAAGGGTTGTCATGATGAGTCCCGCGAACACATCATGGGATGAGTACATACATAAGTGCCTAGGTCAGGGGCGAGTGTCGATTGAGCAAAACAACGGTGGGCGGAATGGCTTCCAACATACCTTCGTAAGTGTTGACGACTTGTAGGTTTGCGACGTGCCGACCGACATGATACCTACGACACCGTTGGAACCGCATGAAAGCAAACAAGGGGTCGTCGAGAACTTACTCGTCCGATGAGGCATTTCCTCCCAAGATGTCCAAGACGATTCTGGCATGTTCAAGTGCTTTACCACAGTTGTTGCGCTTCACCATACTGACCATCTCGGGTGCCAACCTGCCTGTCTCCTTGAGTCGACCAACTTGCAGACTGGCATGTAAACCCAACGCGATTTCGGTCTGAGCATCGACCAGCTTCTTTTGTATGAGTTGGAAAGACGCAAGTGGACGCTTGAATTGCTTTCGCTCGAGCGCATATGCAAGCGTCCTCGCAACGCAATCCTCCAAAGCTCCCATGGTACCCCAGGAAATACCGTACCTAGTATTCCCGCCATCAATCTCAGTCCTCAGTCATATTCCACGGGTGTACAAACGCACCGTGCGCTGTTTAGACAAGAAAATGGTGCACTAAGCCCCTGACCATGGGGAAGAATGTGATCGTGCGGTACTTTTACCGAGTCCATGAAAATGGACCCGGTCACTGACGCACGGAGGGCAACCTTATTTTTGATTGGCGGAGCTTCAAGACCTTTCATGCCCTACGCCAAGATTTGAATTTGTGAAAGGATATAAGAAGAACCTGGTCATGACATGCCTTTTCAAGGACGAAGCCCCGAATCTTGCCATCCCATTTGCAACGCGCCCATACCACGAAAATATCACTGGGTTTTTCCGGGCTGATTAGTGAACTCGCGCGAGAAGCAGGTGACATACGCTACCGGTGCGTTGGTTATCCAGGTCTTGCTTCCTCGGAGGATGAAACCACCGTCAGCTTCCTCCGCGGTCGTTTCCATTCCCGCGGGGTCGGATCCATGATTTGGCTCTGTGAGTCCCTTGAGAAGATTGAGAAGAAGATTTGGTGGGTCAGAAAAACAATTGGTAACTTCTGAAACATACGAAGCAGCCGACGAGTTCCCCTCGAGCTACGAAACGTTAGTTTCAGCCCATTCGGTACAACGTTCACGGCAACGATTACCTAGTCGAGGAAGATACTCGTTCTTCTGCGCCTCAGAACCGAATTCGTGGATAGGATGCATCACGAGGGAGGATTGTACAGACGCCGTCGACCGATAACCTGAATCGACTCTGGAATCACGTATTCGAGGTCGCTCAGCATGATCTAGGACGATAATTAGTGCGAATGTGCGACGAACCTCTCTATCTCGCGTGCGATCAGACCATATGCGACCTGACTGATGCCGGCGCAACCGTAGCCTTTGATGGTCGGGCCCAGCAGACCCAGTTTCCCCATTTCGGGTAGAATGTCATGGTTGAACTCTATGTGCGGAGTTCGACGCAAGATACAAAGCGGGTATGATCGAATGCTCACGTTCTGTTCGCCATCCTTCCAAGACACGAGGCGCCAAATTTTCCTATTGAGAGGTAACATGTTCGTAAGCCACCGTCACGAGGGAGAAATCAAATGTGGACGTGCCTGACAATACTCGCGCGCAGTATCCCTGTACGGAATGCATGAGCACGGGCACGAGAAGGAGGGAAAACCGCACGCACCTGATGGCGATTTCGTCTTCTGTGAGCAAGGAATCCAACAGGAGGGGATCCTACCGCACGCTCGTGTGAGTCGCGCGCGGAATAAGCCCGAGAACGAAACTCACGTCGGGGTTATACTGTGCGTAGCCTTGGCCTATATCGTTGATCCATGATGATCAGGTTGGAAATGAGAATGCGAAGAGATACTTACCGCGAGCCAAGGAAGTTGTCGAAAATGACCGTGTGACTGGTGTTGCGGATTTGAAACGACAAGAGTTTCTCAATAGACGTGCCGTCATGGACATGATCGTTTGGAATCGAGGTGAACGGTAGAGAAGTCGTAGAACTTGAAGAACAAGTTATATGGGATGTTCCAAGCGAGTCAACATCGTTCGGCACGGAGCATGTTTTACGGCTGCCGTTAATTCAACGTGCTGACCGAGAATGTGTTTCTACGAGGGAGTAGATGGGTATGTGAAGAGGAAATCAAGTAGCTAGTCTAAGACCATTAAGATTATATATCATGTTTTTTCCTCAAGAATCGCCTTGTCGTCAGCACTTTCTGTCGGTGGACGTACCCGAGAGCGCTGCAGGAGACCCTCGAGACTTTGCTTCAAGCTCTCCTGCGCGCTCTGGGGCATCTCGATCTCCTCCGCGGGATCCGCTGTCACGTCCGGTATCCCAAAAGGTTCCGACAACGGTTCCCACTCACCGCCCGCATCACTGTGTCGTGTTTCAGTTTCAACCGGGGGGCGCATCATCTCCGGGAATAAAGGATCAGCAACGCCTAAAATCTGACTCCATTTATTCAGCGCCATACGCATATTTTTGCTGTCCAATGGAGAGAGGTCCCGCGCCGGCGAGGTAAACGGAGAAGATTCGTAGAGTGGTTTGAGAGGTGCGAAACCGCCCCACTCCAAGAATCCATGTCCAATTGCAGCTTTCATTGCTCGCGAGCGGAATGGGGGTTTCATTGTACTGCGGAATGTAATTGCGGTGCCTGGGATGGCGCAATCGCTTCATGTCATACATGGACAAAAGAAGAGAAAAACGCACCTGCCCGTTTAACGGTCAATATGACAAACCGAGCCGGTTTGGAGGGCTCGTCCTGGGAACCAGAGGATTCTGGTTTACTACGATTTTCTGGTACGAGAAGACTCTTCAGGTCATCCAAGCCAGGACCACCCTCAGGAAGACCCAGTGGAGGTGGAAGCACTACTTTCAGTGTCGTGCCTTGGGGTGGTACGCGAAGGAGCGACCTGGGTGACTCGAACGCAGCCCAACAAATCGCCTGGTATTCTGAATGAATTTCCGAGTCCTAGGACGGTAAGCCTCCTATGGCGCGCGGTCGAGCAAAGACGCACCCGCAACAAACGATAGTCGCGTATACGACCAAACTGTCGTTCTATCGCTCTGAGGCCATGGAGCGCGTCGACCATCGACTCGGGAACGCAGGAGAATCTGACTTGAACCGTGCGCGGCTCGGGTGTGCCCTGCCAGTCGCCATGTCCGGGGTCGTCTATGCGAAACCGCCGCAAAGGAGAGCTTGCATGTCTGCCCCGCGCAGCCTGCTTGATGGCGTTGTGCATACCGAGAAGCACAGCCACGACAACCCACATTGGATTATGTAAACAAATAAAATTTCTTGAATGTCTTCGTCTCGTTTTGCACCTTACCGCAATGCCCTCGCAGCGATCTCGACCAGGACCGGCTCGCCGTTGCCCTCGCTGATAGTCTCGTTTGCCGTACTTCACGAGCTGACTGCCATAGTGCCGCTCGTCGGCATTTTCTATGCTGCCCGAGGGCTGCACGTCGGCGAACGCGTCGTCAATCAGTTTTCGGGTCAGCCAACCGGATGGGTGGCCGGTCAGCTTTCCCAATGGGTCGACGAAGGCGAAAAATGGGCCCGCCGTGTTGGTCGCCGCTATGGCGTGTTTGGGTTCGAGAAGGGCATGCCCGCGGATCACGGTGACAGCCATCACTTGTCCGGGCAGCTTGCAGGCGATGTCGCCAATGCAGTGCTGGCCTACGGCGCCACCAAGGTTCGTCCCTCCCACCATGTTTGGTCACACTCTGATATGAGACGTCAGGCACTTTTACCAGTCCGCATTGGTTTATCGCTCTATCTATCTCCTGCCTTTTCGAGGGGAATAGTCGAACCCATTCGCCGCAGAATCGCCCGATCATTCTATCGCATCAAGAAAAACAGTTAATCTGCTGGTGAGTACATTTCCGCGATGTTGATATGATGATTTCGTTTTGCCGCCCCAGTCGTAGCCGAGGGCTTTGACGATCGGCAGAGCAACAAGCCAAATATTTGCACCTCTGATCTCTTGATGTCACCGTGTCCTTGATATTGCCCGCTAACTTGATCCCGATCCTCGCAGATCCATCATTGGGATGACACTCGCTCACCGACACCCAACCTTGTAGATGGCATGTGGTCTGTATTCGCACGACTGTCTATTGTACAAGATTTGAGTCTACGTGGACGTTTTGTATTTTTCGATCAGCGTCTTTGTAGCCTTGATTGCACACTCCCTCGCATGTATGAGTCTCTTGGCCTTGGTTAGATCCAGACCGTCTTGCATGATACGATAATCGGGGGCTTTGCCCTTTCCCCGTGAGTTCTCCGCGACACCGCTACACGAACTCGAGTCTTGCGTGCTCGCTTTTTCGCGTTCTGCAGCCAACTGGGCGCGCAAGGTCGCCAGGAGGTCGTCCAGCGTTCTCAGCGTCCGGACGCACTCGTCCATCTCTTCCATCTTTTTGAACCTGCGACACACCTCGCCAGCACACGTCTCGATATGGGCGAACCGGACTGGTCCCAACAACGTCCCGCCGAACCTGACGAGCGTACCATGAGTACGCCCCACCCTGCGAGAGAACTCGCCGGGACGCACCACCGACAGACGACGACGACCGCATCGATCACCCCCTCGCGCTTCATCACCCCCAACACCCGCCCGCCCGCCCACCGCTCCCCCCCGTCCTCGCACCCATCCTCGACCGCGAACTCTTCCGGCCCGCCTAGCCCCGTCCGACCGGGTTTGACTACCATGCACCGCCATGCCGCCATCGCGTACGATTCGGACCCGTCCTTGGGTTTGTGCGGGCGCTGGTGCTCGACGTGGTGTCGAAGCGCCACCCTCGCATCGTCCACCGTCTGCGCGCGGTAGACGTACCCGACAAACGTAGACCCGCGGTCCCGGATCTCTTCCGAGGTCGCGAGCGTCGTCGGGGGTGTGGCACGCGTCGCGTCCATGTTGTCGTCGAGTCGTGGCGGTACACACGTGCGCGTGTGTGGCACCGTGGGCGTCAAGAAACAACGACGTTTCTGGCGCACAAAACGAGCGTCCTTCGCAAAAATACAGTAAAACGACCACATCGTCAAATACTAGTCTAGCGGCCCCCATGGCCCTTGAGCTTTTTCGTTTCCCCGTAATGTATAATTGTCAGTGGTTAGTCCGTAACGTGAGCGTCCAAACTGGAACTAGAACGAGAAAGAAAAAAATCGTGCACAAGACCGAGGTAGAAACGAGGGACAAGAAAGTTTTCAGCGGGCACGAATAAAAAGGTCCCTGTCATGGGGGGCATCATAGTGTATCTTTGTGAACCAAAAAAGAAAAGTCTGTGCGGAATGCGACTTAGAACGCCCCTCGATAGACCCCGCGTCCAGTGACATTATTACCAGAGACGGATTCCTGGGACGAGTGGTGCGCCAAGCTCTCTCTCGACGGATACGGTCGGTGCAGGGGCGCTTCTCTGTACCCCTCGACGGGCGAGTATTGCATCCCAGCCTGCGGCGGATATTGCGGCGGTGCGGGCGACGCAGACGAAAACCGAGGCGGCGGCTGGGGCCCCGGAGACCCGTATCGCGACGGAGGACGCACCATCGCGTCCGGCGACGCATATCTAGGAAGCGGGGGTGCGAGCGGATCCTGGCTCGGTACGTCCACAACGCTGTTGTACCCAGCGTTGTTCAGCAGCGGTAGATTATCCACGCTCGAACCGAGCCGCGAGAGCTCGATGGCGCTGAGGTTGCTCGGGTTCATGGGCGTCTTGGTCGCATAACGATCGTACGCGGACGGCGCGGGAGACGCGCGTCCCCCCGCCATCGAGCCCGCATAATGGTGCGTCTTTTGTTGATAGATCGAGGCGGTGTCGCTGCGGTTGTGCCCAAAGATGGCAGTCGAGGCGACAGAGCGGGTATCCCAGTCCACCTCCCCTCTATCACGGCTATACAGCGCCGGGTCGTACTCGAGATCCCGCTGTTCGATACCTGCAATGCGGAGACCGCCCTCGACGACCTGGGCATCCACCTTTTGCCCGCCATATTCGCTCAACCGCGTCTTGTCGCTGCCAATCTTGCCCTTGTACACATCAGAAAGGAGAGGCATCATCTTGGCGTGGAGCATAGGCTTAAACAATTCTGCGTGGAGCGCGGGGTGGCCGAAACGCTTCCCAAGACGGTTCCCAGAATCGTCCGCACGGGAAGAGTGGATCTTGGCTTGACGCAGTTCCGTCTCCGAGGGAATGTAGTACATGAACTTGGTGTAGAACGTCCTGTCCAACCAGATCTTGAAAGCGAAGACGAACAGGATCGGCGGGACAGTCGTAACCCACATGAAGGACTTGAATTCGTATTGAAGACCGATAGCTAAAAGTCACGTGTTATCAGAGAGCGCAAGTTGAGCGAGGAGACCTCGAACTCACTGAGAATCATTAGCATTTGCATCAGGACCACTGACACCAGCAACCTGTTGACGACGATGTTCCAAAGGCGCTGGAAAAAAGGGCAGATTCGGTGGGGTGTTTCTGATGCATACTACAACACTTACCCCTCCGGTCTCAACCTGCGTGACGAACACAAACATCAACTGGTACTTGTATACCCACGAAGAAATCCAAAAGACGACCGCTGCGGCGACGGAGACTAGGGGTGCTAGCGGCGCAAAGACAAGCGCAACAGTAGCCATGAAGAGCTGTCCAAGTCACATGTCATCACGAGCTCTTCAGAGAGAGCGCTGAACGTACGATATTCGAGCTGGTGGTAGCGTGATGAGCACTTCAAACGATGACATGGGGAATCGACTTACTAGTAAATGTCATACTGGAATTCAGG